>JAJHUR010075603.1:0-10919 GCA_027495735.1 Lutjanus campechanus | reverse complement strand
CAGAGGGACGATCAGGAGCACCCCGAGGAGTTGCATCACTGCCGGACGTGGAAACTGCACCATCTCCGTTTGCAGTGGATGGAGAGGAGAGCAAAGAAGATCATTAGAGTCTCTCTCTCTCTTCCCTCATTCTCAGACATTTACACCACACGCTGCATCCCAGAAGCCACCAGCATTGTGGATGACCCCACATATTAACTCTTCACCCTCCAGGTACCGAAACATTTGGTACCTGGACATCCGGTACAGCTAGACTGTGGAACAATTTCTTCCCCCAAGCCATCAGACTCCTTAATGCCCAGTGACCAGACTGACATCCTCCCTCATCGCTCCTGTTGTTCAATTTAGCACCACGGTCCTGGAGGAACATTGTTTCATTTCACTGTGGACTAGCTGTAATTCATCCATGACACAACACTTTTGTGTGTAGTTCAAAATTCCTCACATTGTTTCATTGCATTACTTTGTTAAATACCCAATTCTGATTGATCAGTTACAGCATTCTAAGGTCTGTTATTTCTGTGTAGCAGACTGTTGCTATGGACACAGACTTGATAGACTCTGGAGGAATAATAAAGTCATTGTTATATCACAAAAATAATTTTAAAATTAATATCTTCTGTCAAACAATAATTTAATTATTGTTGTTGTTTTGTTTTTGTTTTGTTTTTTTTTTGGGGGGGGGGACTGTGCATAATGTGCAGTGAGCAGGTCATTACTGTAAAAATCAAGCCATTTCCAACACATTGTGAGATTGACACTATGTTAAGTCAGCAAGTTTTGACTTTTGAGTTCATTTTATTAGAATTTACAGTATAAAGCTGATACAGTTCAATTAGCTCAAGATCAATTAACAACACATATGTTGTGCTCTTATATAATTTTATAATTGTGGAAACTAAAAAAAAAGTAAAATACGTACTCAGTGTTCTCATGTTCAGATAACATAGTCAATGTATTCAATAAGTCAAATAATTTATGTTCAATTAACATAAACACATTTTTACAACAAGCAGTGGTTTTACCAACATATGATTGTTTTGTTTAGTTTAGTAAAAAGGACTCAAATAAAAGTTTATTTTTGAATGCAGGTGCAGCACACCGTGAGCAAATTTGTGTTTACAGCAGGGGTGTCAAACTCAATTTGGTTCAGGGTCCACACACAGCCCAATTTGATCTCAAGTGGGCTGGACCAGTAAAATTAAAGTGATACTCCACTTTACATGATAACCCATTCAGTATGTACTCACCACTATGCCGATGTGATGATGGGTGAAGGTCTTCAGTTCACTAAACAATCCTGGAGTTTTAGGAGAAACAGGGTAGCAGCCTCATCCAGTACAATGGCAGTGAATGGTGACCACGGATAAAACGTTTAAAAAAAGCACACAAAACAAACACAAAATGTCTCCTTCGTATTTATAACTTAATGGTCGCACGTGCAGAAGTCTCGCGAGATCGACGCCATGTTTACATCCTACCAGCTACATGCTACAGTTGACATTTCTGCTAAAAACATAAATGGCGTCTTTTGCGGTTAATTTTTAATGTCGCGGCTCACGGACACTTGGATTACACCACACAAGCAGGATGGAGACGTTTTGTGTTTGTGTTCACCCATCATCACATCGGCATAGTGGTGAGTACATACCGAGTGGATTATCATGCAAAGTGGAGTATCACTTTAAAGCATAATAACCTATAAATAGCGACAACTCCCAATTTTTGCCTTTGTTTTAGTGCAAAGAAATACAAATACATTCTGAAAATGTTCACATTTAATTGACTTTCTTTTCACAAAACATATGAACAACCTGAAACTGCTTAATTTCAACAATATTATGCCTCAGTTTATCATTTACAAGTGTGCATTACAATTTACAGATCACAGTGAACGTGGATCTACAAAGGCTCAGAACATTTAGCAACACGTATCTGGAACTGAACATATAGTGTTTTTATGATCAAGACAACTTGTCAAGATCTAGAAATTATTTTAAATTTACATACATTTCCACATCTGTGTACGAATCCTGACCACCTGAAGTGACTCACCACACCATATACAAACTAAAGTTGGAGCTATTAAGAAAGGTTAAGTTATCCCACTGCCTTATAAATGTATAGAATTTATACATAAAAATGCATGAAAGTTGTGGCAGTGCATGAGCAATAGGGTTCCACCAAACCAGACTCTTTTGTACTGAAGCTTCTGACTGACATTATATTGCACAGTAAGTATTCATTTTCACAGAAGTGTATTCTTCAGGGTGCAAAAGCAGCATTTTACACGAAGCACGCTTACTCACTGTTTAATTTGCTCCTGAAACTTGGCATCTTTTAGCCTTCACAAGTGCATCAATATCAGGCGTCAAATCCTGAGTAGCAGCCAATTTCAGAATGTCATTTAAGTGTTTGTGTGTGAGCCTTGAGCGCAGCTTTGTTTTGTTGATGCTCATTACAGAGAAATCTTGTTCACAAAGGTAGGTAGTCCCAAACACTCACAAAACTTTTGCAGCCAGGGCTGTCAATTTTGGGTACCCTGGCAAGAGATACTGATAAAAAATGTGTCCAAGCCCGCCGAGGCGAAATTTGTCCTTCAAATCTGAATCACACTGCAAGTCAATTATTTCAAGTTGGATGTCGACGGGCAGATCAGAAGCCCTGACTGTGAATGGCGAGCGAAAAACTGCGAATTCTGTCTCAAGTTCACCGAAGACCTGAAACCGTTGCTCAAACTCCCGCAGCAATCCCGTAATCTTGTCTTTGTACCGATTCATGTCAGCATTAACTCCAGCCGCACGCACATCTCTTAGACAAGGAAAATGAGCAGGGTCACTGCTTGACAGCTGTGTTTCCCACAAAGTCAGCTTCAACTGGAACGCGCCTATGCTGTCATAATACTGTGCGAGAACTTTTTTGAGGTCTTGCAACATTTTGTTCAGATTATTCAAGTGCTCTGTAATATCCACCATAAACGCAAGGTCCTGTAGCCATTCTCGGGATTGAAATTCCAGTACTGGTTTGCCCTTTTCCCTCTATGAAGTGTCTAATTTCCTCTTGTAGATCAAAGAAACGCTTCAACACGGCACCTCGGCTTAACCACCTTACTTCAGTGTGGTATGACAGGCCATAGGTAACGTCTTTATCACTGAGAAGGCTGTCAAACTGATGGTGATTCAGACCTCTGGTTCAGATGATCGCTTCCATGATGTAATCCATTTTTAATCACTTGCAACACAATGCCTCTTGGTGCAAATTACAGTGAAATGTCCAAAAAACATGTCCTCCATTTGCGGCCTGTACTTTCTCTCTGAATTTTGTCACAACACCTGCTTTTTTCCCGATCATTGATGGCGCGCCGTCTGTAGCCAGGCTGACAGCACGAGCCCAGTCTACTCCGACCCTGTCCAGCGCTCCAACGAGACAGTTGAAAATGTCATCGGCTGTGGTGGTGTCCGTCATAGGCACCAACTCAAGGAACTCCTCAGTGACGGTCAAAGTCTCATCAACACGACGAATGAATGTGGCCAGTTGAGCAACATCTGTAATGTCCGTGCTCTCATCAATTGCAACCGAAAATGCAACAAATGACTTGACTTTGTGCTTCATTTGGGTGTCCAAATCTGCCGAAAGATCTGAAATCCCATCTGCCACGGTGTTTCTCGTCAGGCTAATGTTGGCAAAAGCCTGTTGCTTCTCAGGGCACACGATTTCTGCAGCCTTCAGCATGGCGCATTGCTGCCATCTGCTGTTCAGTTCTGGGTCTCAGTATTGTGCTATGTCCGCTACTCTTACTAAGAGAAATTAAGAATAGCAGTTACTTTCATTGAAAAATTAATGTCTTCTCTGTAATTTTCACACTTTGCAAAGTCATCCCGCAGGCCGGATTGGACCCTCTGACGGGCTGGTTGTGGCCTGCAGGCCTTAAGTTTGACACCCCTGGTTTACAGTGATATGAAGGAAATGACAATGAAGACAGCCCATAGTCACTGTCTTTTAGCTTTTGGTCTCCACCAACTCTTGAATGAAATATTCGGCTCTTTAGCTGCTAATTGGTCACTTTATTCACCAGCTAGATGATAATTAGCCTGTGTGCCATTTGATGCTGGTACAGTTAGTTTATCAGCTGTCTGCTATGGCTGCCGTCAGATTAGATGAGAGGGCTTGAAATGAACCTAAACAATAAAGTTGTGGGCCAGAAAACCAAATCAACAACAGTTAAAAGATACTAAAAAGCTTGACAAAGCTGTGGGAAACTGCAGACACGTTTGTTAATGCTCTCATGTTACATGTATTCATTTGATCTATTGTGAAGATACTGGTAAGTGCAGCTTTAAAGGGTAAGGCTGTAGTTATTCCATCTCATGTCAACATGAAACAACTACTGTAAAACCAATGTGTCAGTTTACATCTCATTACTTTCTGACATCCCTTCCCCTCTGCGCTCAGAAGACCGAAATCTTTAAAAACAGGGCCTAAATATATAGTTATTAGACCTTACTCAGTCAGGAGTAAATAACATATTTGTTAGGGACTATTTTCAGCCATGGATTGATACTCACTCAAAGATCCACTGACTGTTCACTACAGCAGGACAGCATATGTGGGATTAAGTAGTTTGTGTTCATGCTAATGAAGGAAGGTGTCATCCAGTGCAACAGAGTTTCTCACTGATGTGTCCAGTTTTTGGACAACAATGGCACAGAGGAATAATCAGAGCAGTTGCACACTTGTAGCCATGACACACACACACACACACACACACAAAATGATATTTTGATACTAACCTGGCCTGACCCTGCTTTGCTTTTGATCTTATTTGACTATTTTCTCCCACAGCCTGTGCTTTTTCATGGTCAAAGTGAGGAGGAGCCACAGAGGAGGGATCCCCCTCGCAGGATGGACAGATGTGCAATAGATGTCGCATGTACAGAACAAAGCAGCAAAATCACAAAAAACAGTAAAAAAAAAAAACTCTATTTGAAGACAGAGTTTATAATACATAGAATTCTAATATATAAGTGAAGAATGTGAGTCCAGGAGGAGCCACCTGTTGGACCAGAGTCATATATGACCTCTCCACCATGGAGACCTGGAGGAGGCCACAAAACGACAAACATTTGATAACAAAATTTCTGATACATTAAGCTATAAAATATGTGAGTTATATATGTAGAGGGGTGCAGGTGGGGGTACAGGATAATGACAGGATAATGTAAGGGTACTTTGTATCAAAATTTTAGAGCTTTAACACAAAAATCCACTGAGTTATAGGTGCTGAGACAAAACGTGTTACAACCATCCCTGGTCTCCCCTACTTTATTTTTTTAATTAAGTCTAATTAAATAATTATTTGTATTCTAATATCAGGAAATTGGAAACTGAGACAACCGGTGAAGTTTCATTGACAGAGATGGCGATAGTTGCTAAGCAACCAAGATGCATCTCCCAAGTGTGCAAAAAGAAACAATATAACAGCGGTAATTTCTATGTGGTCAATATGTATATACGTATGTATCTGTATAAATAGGTATAACTGATCACTTCTTCTTTGCCTTTTGTGTAATGTATATACAAACATTTTACATGAAAATGCAGACACTTTAGGAAAAGGCAGGTAACAGCTGCATTGTATTTTTTTAATTCAACAGTTATTGCGCATATAAATTTGAAAACAGTCAAAATTAAGCCCTGGCTGTTTTATAGTTAATAAAGACACAACTTGCATTGTATTCTTTTTTGGAAGAACAAAAACAAGTAATCTCGTCTGTCCTGCAGTTGATATTTTTGCTGATATGTGCTCTCAACATTATTTTTTCATGAGCTATGTCTCAAGACGCTGCACCACTCTTAAGTTTTTTCCCTCTATGTGATTTTAGCAACAATTGTGTACATCTGTTTTCAATCTGCTATACATACTTAAGAGTTCCTAGCAGGCTTGATACCAAGGGATGCATTACAGATGGTAGCCATTCAGATAGAATCAGTATTTCAAGAGCACTCCTTCCAGGTAATGCAATTTCAAGTATCTAGTGAGAATCATCTTCTCCAGAGCTGATAATCCAGCCCCCAGCAGAGGCGGGCTTATATAAAGTACTGAAGGTTGGAAGTATTGGAGACTCACAACAAAAATTGTGGCTTGTATTCTGGGTGGTCATTCGGCCATATATTAGAGTGCAGCGACTGCACATGATGAGACAAACATTACATGTAATCACTTTGTGTGTTTTGTTGCACTACATGTCTAAAATTGCACTCTGCTTTCAATTTTCTGCTCCGTGGTTTTGTTGCTGTAGAGATATTTCTCAGGAAAGTGAGTCAGTAAAAGACTTCTGTCAAGAATATGTGGAGTTTTATGAGGATATTTGGTGAAAGCAAGCTCTAGAGTGAGTTTAAAGTGTAAAATAAGGTAGCATAAAGAACTAGACATACAAAAGCGATCTTAAAAATCGTGCTGTATGTCCTTTAGATGCCCTTTAGCTGTGCAAGCAGGCCATCTAAAAATAGCTCCACTCCCTGCTTTATTAACATCCTTAAAGGAGTTGAGCTGGTCCAGCTAGCACGAAGCAGAGAGGTGATTGGATGATGAATATCAGAGTGAATCAATACCACTGTCACAGCAACACTTAGGAGTAATCACTACGGTGGATGAGAAGCAGGAAGACCAAATCTTTGTCATTATTCACTGGGGATGGTCGTCCTCCTCTCCAAGCAGCTGGTTCAATAGAGTGAAGTATTGAAGAGTGTATGTATGCCACTCTGGGCTGGGGTTCTTTTTCACTGATGATAAGAAACAGACGGAAGGCATCACAATGGATAATTCAGTCTCTGCAACAAGAGAGAAAGAGGAAAGGGAAAAGGCCAGTCCATGGTGTGTTTTAATGCACCCCGCCTTATTATGATCATTAGCAAAACCAATTAGCGATTTAAAATGAAACCTAAGCCTCTTTTACACATGCACCGCAACTCTGCACTTACCTAGAAATTACCCGGAGGAGCTGCATGTGTGAACGCAAATGTTCACATTAGTTCCCAGAGACTTAACCCCAGTCGCAAATTCTTATTTGTCTTCCAGATCTTTCGATACGCATATGGATATGGACGGATGGAGCCGTCTGTCTGTACTCTGCGTTCAGTTTGTCTGTATATCTGCAGTTTTCTGACAACTTGAGGATGAAACGGAGCAGTGGCGGACTCAGGCAGTCTGAGGGGCAGGGGTGGAAAAAATAAATAAAAAGGGCACCAGCTGTATCTGGTGGGGCACCAGTGTGCCACAAATTGTGATGTCCTTGGTTTGACTTTAAATACAACACCTACATGCCTCTGAAATAAAAAACAACAACACGGAAATATTAACTTTTAGACCATTTACAAGCACCTAGTGGCCAGCTAATTTTCTAGCATGAAGGGTAGCCTACATATCGCTGCATTGCATTTTATCTACTGGTAGGACACCATAGAAGGCACTTTAACACGTTTTTCTACTAAAGGGCACTCTAGAGGGTGCTCTATCATGTTTTACCCACTGGAAGGGCACCGTAGAGTGCACTTCATGTTTTATTTACCTTAGGGATAACCAAGAGGGGACTTTCGCAACATTTTTTCTGAATACGGGCCCTCTGCAGAGGTTTGATGGTGAGCTGATCATTTGAATCAGGTGTGCTGGAGCAGGGAAACATCTAAAACATGCAGGGCAGTGGGCCCTGACGACCAGGATTGGGAAACACTGGGTTAGTGTAACCATGTAACCGTCTAGTCAATAGTTAAAGCGTTAGACAACCACAGGACATGATAATACTCCGTTCACATGTCACGATGTATTTAATGGCCGCACAGACCACAACACTGCCTCCTCCAGCATATTTGTTGTTGTCAGACACATGAGTGCACAGAGCAGGTCCTTGTCTGGAGTGAGCGATGGGTAGCTGCTTTGTCTGCTTGTCTGTTCATTGCCTCCCACTCTTTTACTGATCAATGAACTGGCTGCACAGCATTTTGACTCAGACCTAATAATTACAGACTAATCTCAATGTTCTCATTTTTATCAAATACATCTCCTCCTTGGACAAAGTCAGCATCTTGGACACATTTCAGTCAGATTTTAGAATGCACCATAGCGCATAGCGTCTGCTCTCCTGATGGCGACAAATGGTTTATTCTTTTCTTTAAACTCAAGAAATCAAACTAATTCTTTTTTGATCTCTCAGCATAATCAATCACTCCATCCCCTTGGAGCTTTATTGACATTCAGTGGAGTACAGTAAGGTTCCATATCAGTCCCCAATTCATTCCCCCCATATATTCCTTTGGAGTCTATTTTCAGAAAATCGAATGTTTCCCATTGTTATGCAGATGACACGCAGCTATATCACCTTGTGAACCCTGTGATCCATGCTGTTGTAGCTCTGAACCACACTGAGGATGTAAAATCAACAATGGCAAAAAGCTCCCTACAACTAAACCAGAGTAAAACTGAGGTCTTAATCTTCAGCCCTGAAGACTACCCCAACTCCAACGAGTCCAGATTCCCTTGCAAGAAATCTCAGTTATCCTTGATTTCGGTTTAAATATTTACATGATACATTATGATACAATCAACATGTGCCAAATTTTATGGCAATCTGTACAAAAATTGCTGAGTTATTTCAGTAAAAGCCAAAAATGTCAACTGAGTGGCACATGATAAAAAGATAAGACATCATTAAAGTCAGTAGGGCTGATCTTTTGTGGATGTCTGTACAAAATGTGGAAATCCATCCTGTAGTTAGATTATTTCAGTCTGGACAAATGCGGCGGACGAACCTACCGACAGACCGACATTGCCATCCCTGCAACCACAGCGCCGGTGTGAATGAAAATAAATCAATTAATGACTGTAGCACAGCTGGTGCATCCAAGTTAAAGTGATTCAAATCCAGTCCCAGCAGATGTACTGCTATTTTCTTCAACTGTCTTCTACTTGCCAATTTGCATACAGACACAGGATAATCTAATGGTGCAATGACATCTTCACAATCACACACTGTGTTGAGGAGCATTGAAGCGAAAGCTCTAATCAATTCTGTCTCATAAAGAGTGTGTTCGGCTGGCCATAGTATAATAAGACATGCTTGACTGGGAATGGACTACACAGATAGCAGGTGACCAGCCTTCCCCTCAAATGTAATTTCCAGACACCGCTTTGACTATGATCTACCACTAACACAGTGTGTCGACGGTGGTGGAGAGAGGGATGTGACTTCTGCCACGGCCTTAATTTGATGAACACTGGCGTGATGCAAAGCAGGCGCAGTGCCTTCGAATCTTCAAGGGCGCCTCTGAGAGGCCAACAGCTGTTCGGATAGATTGCAATCAGATGATAATTTGATTATAAAATGGAACATTGTCTGGCCCAGGTTAGTCACTCAAGCAGTTTAGCGTCGCTGAGAGCAGGGACCACATGCACACATCCCTCAACACTATATGTGCTAGCAATGAAATGTGTGTTTTAAAGGGTCAGTTCACACAGACTATTAAAAACATATTTTTCTCTTTCCTTCAGTGGTATCCAGCCATGCAGTTTCAGATATGCCTTGTGAGGATTTGAGATATCCGTCTCTGCCACCCAAATAGAATGGAGGTGAATGGAATTTTATTCAAGGTGCACAGAGCATTGGAAATGACATGTCAAAAACTCAACAGCAACTAATCTTTCTAGTCCCAGTTGTACATGAGGCTCCACAGTTTTCATTCAACAGTAGTTTTGAGCTATTTTCTACTGAGGAAATGGCAGAGGTGGGACCACGTTATTGTCTTGCAAATCACAAGGAAGTATTAGGTCTTTGCATGGAAGTCCCAAGTCAAGACTGACAAGTCCCAAGTCAAGTACAAACTCCTAAACAAGTCGTAAGGTACTCTTTACCAAAACCTATGTCATTTTAACAGGTAAAAGGTTTGACTTACTGTTTGTCAAATGTTGAAGGTAGATGGATGTTGTAATTATGTATATGCAGCATACATGTTTTGCATACTGCAATTACTTTTTGTTGACCACCACTTTATGTACGCAAACAAAATGATCTTTGGTTTCATTTTTTTCCAGCTGGAGCTCAGTAACGTAACATTAGTTCTTCATGGTTCTCTCCTGCAACTTGATTGGATGCTGTCAGATTGGTTCAAACGAAGTGGATCCTGGGAATTTAATGTTGACTTGCTGGGAACGAACAGCGTAAAGAAATTAACTTTTTGACTCACTGGTCAAGGGGACTGGTGGATGAAAAACAATCCACCAGCTGAGCATACTTTTTACTGACCAAAAGGAATGCATATTGGGTATGACTTCAGTATTTAATCATCATCATTTAATCATAGTATTCAATCATTAAAAAAAAAAAAGACTGAATACTATGAAGAGGTATTTGAGGGCTCATAGTACAAGGATATGGGTCAGTTTGCAGGTAACAGTAAGATTTTGTAATAGAATTTTTAAAATCTGCATATTCAGAAATCAATGGGATATTGTCATGATTTTAGCAACTGCAAAAATGCTGTCGTGACAGAACAAAACCTCAGTAGATGAAACTGACTCTATCTGCATTGCCAGACACTGCCACCAATAAGTGAAGAAAAAAACAAAACGTGTCTTTGTGATTTCCTCCTTGTGATGGTTTTCAAGTAGAACTGAAAGTATGAAACTGCAAAAATTCTTCTGTCCTTTAGGGGATTAACACTGTTCTTAGAGTGAAATATCTCCACAAGTCATTGCTTACTTTTCATGGAGTGCCGCAACCACATCAAAATTTCCTCGTTACCGCCTCAGTTCTCGAGACGTTGTCAAACTAATGATTGCTTTCCTGTTAGTTTCAGCTATGTTTTGCATTTAGTGCATGCTAATATGCCAATATACCAACTGTAAGCATGTTACCATGACGATTTTA
>JAJHUR010075602.1:7518-23097 GCA_027495735.1 Lutjanus campechanus | reverse complement strand
AGCAGAGCACCAGCTTCAGTCAGGGATGATTTACAATGAGGCACAGAGGTCGATGTGTACCTGAGACTGTGTGCAGGCCGGGACCACCAGGTTTTGATAGGCCATCTGAATAGACTAATTGGCCCAAGCAAAATGAGTGGGGTCCATGAGGCCCTTCTGACCTGCTGTTGGGGGCTGACACTCTACCACCACACACACACACACACACAGAAATTACACACATTACAGCACAGAGATCGTCTATGCAGCACACATCTTACACTGTCCCCTGTACTCATACTTGTAATTAAGAGGTTAAAATAAATCAAGTATGCAATACTGTATTTGAATATTTGGATGGGAAATCCTCTCCCTCTCTGCTTAAAAAGTGGCCACTTTCATGGTTGCAGTCTTCAGGCAGTCATTGGAATGACGGCAAAGGATTTTTATCCAAGTAAAATTGTTAGCTTGTCCAAAAATACTTTCACTGCATATCTTGTGTGTAACAATATTTCATGACCCTGACATCAGCTTCAATTTCACTTACATAACATAGACATAAATAATTAATTTGGGGACATTGTGGAAATCAAAACTGTCGGTGGTTAATGTTAGCAAGGGGCAGATGTGCATGAAAAACACAGCCAGACTCCTAACTTCCCCGGGACGATGGGCCAGAAACCTCTTCTATCCTTTTCCAGCCATATAACGTCCAATAGGGAAAAAAATACGATTAAAACTTAATTGGTGTCAGTTGTAGCCTGCTAAAATAATCTTAATACCGTGATTTATATTAGCTAAACTAGCTAATGTTAATACTATCGAGATGTGTAAGTTAGCTGGTAGGGATCTGTGCTGGTAACTTACACCTAGTTGTGCCTCGATTACCACTCCCCGGGAACATTTAACTGTCACAGAATAAATGAAATACCTATTTTCTGACAATTTATCCCGTAGCTTACCCGAAACCCGCTGTCACGAAGCGTCCTGCTTTGGCCATGAGGTGAACTGATGACTCCCCTGCTGTGGAGACTTCTGTATGTGGCCAGGTATGGGGCCGACCCAAAGCCGACGTAACAAATATGTTTGATGAGCTGAGACAAATTTGAAGATATTTGCCCATGCGGCTGATGCTTGTCAGACATTATAAATTAAGGGCCGATGTATCGTCCTTAGGCCAACATCAGCCGTGCTATGTGGGCATGTTGACCCTAGAAGGTTGCTGTTCATCATAGAGGTTGAGTGTGAGTTTGTTAAGGTGTACTGGGGGCTGTCGCAGGGTGAACACCTGGGTTCTTGAAACCACAGCCTGCATGACACTCTAATATGTGGCAAAATTTTATGACCAGCTTGGTTGTGGCATAGTTCGGTTTTCTTTCCATCTGATTTCATTTTGGTGTGGCTGGCTCTGTGGTCTCAGAATGGAGTTGGCGGAGGGTTAAACTGACGTAGTTATTCAAAGCGTGTGTTGTTGCTTCTTCAACTTGTTCGGATATTTACAACCAGGCTGTAAAATCACACATCAAGCATGTGTTTATCTCCTTAGATCTAATGTCAATTTGTTTTGTGTTTTTTTTTATTTGCAGACATGAAACAGATCATCAGTATTTTTTGCTTTTCCTGCATGTTAATTTTGGTGTGATTTTGCTTGTCAAAAGGTAACTTTTTTTCCCCCACCCTCAATGAGCATTACACTACTGTCTTAAAACTTAATGGTGACTATGGGTCCAATAAGTGACAGAATAGTGTGTAAAATGGGTGCAACAAGTGACAGACTTAGAGAGGTGTGTAATAATATGGGTCCAATAAGTGACATAGAGAAGTGTGTAAAATGGGTGCGACAAGTGACAGACTTAGAGAGGTGTGTAATAATACGGGTCCAATAAGTGACATAGAGAAGTGTGTAAAATGGGTGCGACAAGTGACAGACTTAGAGAGGTGTGTAACACAGGGGCTCAAAAGTGACATTGTAAGTGAAGTGGGTAAAATGGGTCTAACAAGTGACAATGCGTGAGAGTGGTCCCCAAAGGTGACCACCCTGACTCCTGTGATTTTTTATTTTGGAATTCTGCTTATTTAAACAGACTTTTGTAATATCTGACTGTTGCTGATTATTGGTGATTTTTTTCAGAGCTGTATGAGCGCTGGAAAGGGTGGTCCCCCCAGATGACAATCCTGAGCAATGGTCTCTCAAGTTATGGCGCGGGAGTATGTGTGTGTGTGTGTGTGTGTGTGTGTGTGTCTGTGTGTGTGTGTGTGTGGCTCCATGGACTCCAGGTATTTGGAAATACTGCACTAAATACTCTGATGGATTTTCTGCTCATATCTCCTATACAAGCAAAACAATCTGCCAACTCAAACTCATATTAAAGAACATTAAGTGCTTAGACTTGAAATGCAAACGTGATCTGGTCACAAATTAACATATTTTTACAAACTAAACTTGGTCATTTAGGTAACATTTTCTTACTTTCCCAAAAAGGAAAAGTGCAGTTTGATGAGTCGTTGCACAGAGAGCTGCAGTCCTGAACTCACCTTTGAGTTATTTGTTGTTTTACCGGCTTCAGTAACTCAGTGCACTCTCTCATTGAATATTTCTTTCATTCATTGAACATTTCTTTCATAACTTCTTCTGACTGTGAAGAAACTCAAGGACCCAGCTCACTGCTGATCAGTGATTTGTGTTTTTTGCTGCATTATATATATATATGTATATATATATATATATATATATATATATATATATATATATATATATATATATACTGTATATGGTGTCAGAGTTGTTTGTCTATATGAATTGAATCTGAATTGAAATGTCACCTATTAATGTATATCACATGAAAATATTTGCATAAATGTACACCTAAATCATTTATATAAAGTGGAAATAAAAATAAATTGTAAAAAATAAAAAATAAATAAAAAAATAAATAAAAATATGGCTCTGATCAGAGCTGGTCCTAACCTCCATGGGGCCCTAAGCAAAGTTCTGCTAAGGGGCCCCCCAAACTGACCAGAGAGCCACATCAACCATGTGCCACCGTCACACCTGACACCCCAGTGCTTCCACTACAATCCCTCCTCCTTTCAAACAGTTTGCTCCATCTGTCGGTCAAGAGTAAGTGGTAGTATTGAATAGTATATTTTGGTGTAGAATCTTGAGTTAAGTGAATATTGACATTAAAATAAATAAGAATTTTTACATGGTTCTCACAGGACAGTGATGCTACAGACATTTGATGGTCTTATAGACCATGATGCATTGCTGTAGATTAAACCAGCCAACAGTGGCCTATAAAGTTGTAAAAATGAGATCAACCATAAACATCTACAGCAGTAAACAGCAGTAACTTTAAAGCAATAATGCACCATTGTTATACACCATTGTAATGGTTTTACCTATCCTCTCTTTGCTCTGACTTCACTGCTCTCTGTTGGTATGAGATTGTCTTTAAAAAGTGGTAACATGACGTGTTATTAGCCTTGTCTGAGTGTTATGATAGAAATTGTGCTTATGCATATGTGTTTCCATTATTTTTATGTACTGATTGCTTTCTGTATTGATTTATCCTCTGTTGAGATCAGTTTTTGTCTGTGAAACATCCGATGTATGTGCTAACTGCAGTCATGAACCACATTTCCTTTGTGGACTTGCATGAATAATCAGAGGTGTGCTCTTTTCTATGTCATAATATGCTCTGGCTTTTGATTAAATACCTGCATGGATTTGATGTTTTTGGTCTTTTTGCATCTGAGCGTTGTGATCACCTCAAAACTAAGCCTGTTTAGACAAATAGATGTAAAATGCATGACACATTGTTGGGCAAAATGATGCTTCAGACCTGGATATTCACTGACATTGTCAATATTACTTTGAATTTTTTACTTTTCCTCTTCGGCTGTCTTTCTCCTTACCGAAAAAGGGAACACTTAATGGAGGCTCCATTTTCTAATTCTGGCCTCATAAAGGTCCCATTAACTCTTCATCTATCAAATACACTCACATTTAATGTCCACGTTAGAAGAAAGTGCTGGCTTTGAGGAAAAAAAGGGAGGAATTCCTCATTTATTCAGATGGGAATGTAGGAACACTTGTTCCAGTGGCACACAGGAAGGACGTATTTAACAGCAACATGGTGTGTGTGTGTGTGTTTGAGAAGTAAAACACAAGAGGAAACTGGACTTAAAGTAGGTGAAAATGATCCATCCCTCATACACAGATTATTTATTTTTGTCTTGGCATTTATCAAGTAGCATCTCAGGATTTTTGTCTCGACACTGACTTTATCTCAACATTTTTCCAGGAGTCCTGCTGCTTTTAAAGGTCAAAGGGCAAAAGGTCTCCAGTCAGGGTCAGCAGACAATTTTTTAAGTGTGTGTGTGTGTGTTTGTGTTTGTGTGTAAAAGGGTTAGAGTGGCAGTTCAGTGACCAAGGAAAGAAATTCCAGATGCAGAGGAATTTGTCTTTGCTGGGAATTTTGTGTGTGGAGAGGTCATGAGAACAGCAGAACATACACACACACACACTAAAAACACACTTCCCAACTTCCCTTTACATGCTTTAACCGATTCCCAAGTCTTTCCAGGATAGCACAGGCTGTATTTTACATCTTGACTGGGTTGCACCAACAAACATTACTTTAATCTGAGTTAGAGTTTAGCAACTCTGCTGCACAATTAAAAACTAATCCCTGTTTAATAATCCAAGTTTATTGATGTAAAACAGAAATTAAACAGAGCTTAATCAATACTGAGATGCTTGCTTAGCCAAATTAAAAAGAAAGTGGTATTACAAAGGGTGACAAACTATTCAGATGCTCCACATTCCTTAACAAAATGTTGCATCGTGCTAGCTAGCTAAAACATTTGTTAGCCTAGTTAGCCTGCTCATGATGTTTCAGCAGGGAATTATTTTGCTCATGTACTCATGTAAGTTTAATGTTAATACTGGATCTATGTTTAAATTGCATTTAAAGTTTTGGTACAACAGATTTAAATCAATCTTGGTTTACAGTATGAACTAAACTGAGGTTTAAAGAGATGTTTAAATTGAATCTTTCTTTATTTTAGGCTAGTTTAAAAGTTTGGTGTAACTCAGATTTAAAAGTTGCTGGTGCAATCAAGTCTTTGTTTTGGATTTTAACTCAGACAACCAGTTAATTCTGGATCTATTGGATGCCATTATGTCCTGTAACTGTCTAAGCTGAAAACTGTGTCTCTTGGTACCAAGAAGCTGTGACTCGCCCAGAAATTCCTTCTTGATGGGAACAAAAAGGCCTCTGAGGCAACATCAGCTCCGAAGAACACTAAAACCTCCTGTCAAAAACAATAGAAATGAAATACTCTGCAGACTGTGAGCCATTTAAGGCGCTTTCACACCGTGAGCTTGAATTCTTTAAGCTGAGCTATAGTGGAAATGTTTACTTTGTCACAATTACAGGCAAACTAGGGCTTGTAAATGACATGTGGATTCACAAGCATGCTGTGTGTTGGACAGAGTTTTGGCAGCCTGTCACCCTGCCAGATTATAGAGTTTTTGGTGATTAATTTAGGGGTTTAAAACAAATTAACTAAAGCTCCTGTAACTTTGGCAAAGCATTAATGGACTCCGGTGTTCACACCAGTTAAAGGAGCAGTGTGTAGGATTTAATGGAATTTAAAGGTGAGGACCCACAACCTCTGTACATATGAACAGCTCATTCTAAGGAAACAAAAACACAACAATTCTCATTTTCAGGTGATTATACACTAATGAAAACATGGGTATGAATATTATATTCTATTTCTGCCATATTCTGCCAATAGATCCCTGTAAATCCTACACATTGGACCTGATATCTGTGTCTATGGCTGCCATCTCTCTTTAGTTATTAGCACTTTCTCTTTGCAGTGTACGCGTGGATGTACAGAGAAGTTTCACTGTTCTGGAGGTGTAAGGAACATCTTTTTTCTATGATTTATAAGGGGAAATATGGATGTTGGATGACGATGGTTGTGCAGAAGTGGAAGTAAATATGAAGTTCAATTTTATAATCATCAAACATTATCGCCTTGAGCTGCCTGAAAATTATGTTTCAATTTAAAGTCAAAATGAAATGGGGAAAATGCGTTTTAACCCCCCATCTTTGGTGTTATTGTGCACCTTTTTCAAATCAATATATGCCCAAAAATACATTGCTTTGTATTCTTATATTAAGATCCATTCCTCTTTCTTCCCATAAGACAAATTATATGTTGTGTGCTTACGTAGGTTTGAACCAACTCATTTCAGGACACAGACACGCCCACTTTTCAACATTCAAATCAAGATCCTCCCAACATTTCACCCCACCTGCCTGTCCTGATTTACTCAGAAATACGTCCCCATATGGATAAATATGGAAAATATTTTGTAAGTAAACTGAAAATTGGGTTTTTAAATATAAATAAAGATTTCAACATATATTGTGCACAAGTAGAAAAGAAAACTTAAATTTGATGGTTGCATTTTATTATTGGGAGCCATCATCTGCCATGAATATCTGAAGTTTGTCCTTTGTTTTGTGTTGTTACTCTGCTTCCCTTCCTGCTGTCAAATGTCAGCATTTGTCTCAGTGTAAAGCCTTGAACACTTGTGTTTGGGGGTCATTTCCTGTTTTGGTTCAGACCACTTTCTTAATAAGTCTGCAGCAGACAGGATGGAGACTCACACTTCATTTATTTGGTTCCAGCAACGTTGAAATCTGGCATCTCTCTCACATGAATTAACGGCCCTGAACCAAATGAAAAAGAATCTTTTGCGCTTCATTGAGTTCAGTCATTTAAAAAGGACAAAGAAATCAAAGAGGAAACTGTAACAGGTAGAAACAACGTTTTTTCAGTCAAATTGTTTGTCAGGTCTTTAATAATTTGGCGTATTAAATTCCTTTGAGAGACATTTGTCAGCCTCAAGAAAACTGAGACACGAGTTGTCTGAAGGTTAACAGCCAAGTTTGTGTTTGTTTACCGGTCTTTGACATGTTCACTTAGAGCAGCATCACTTTTGTGCTTGAGCCTGGGAAGAGGTCATGTTGACAATCATGAGCTTCATCCATAGAAAACTGAGAAGAGCTGAACTGCCAGGAAGCTCCATTCATCCTTTGTCTTCATCCAAAAGCTTTGATCGCGACAGATCGTGCCTTTTCATGACACGAACGGCTCGATTTCCCAAACTTAACAGTCACAAGTCAACCATGACGAGGCATATTCTTCAGCCAACCCCATCAAAGGACTTCTTATTTCCACTGAAGCTCTCACATTTGCCACGTGTCCGTCTGGCCATCCTGCAGAGATCAGAGCGTTGTGGACGACTTGACTTTAGAGGACAGGACCTGCCTGAACCTCCTCTTCAGCTCCTGCATGTTGGGGGATTTAGGTCTTGCCAGGTGGAGGCCTCCTCTTCTTTTCTCCCCGTTACCTCCTCCCAACGCTCGGATCACCTGGAACACAGAGGACACAGTGACTCGCTGAAAATAAAACCCGACCTGTGACCAGATCAAGTGTGGAGAAGTAAAGTCCCAGTCACGGATTCATTTTTAAACCCAATTAAATCATGTTTTAACTGTAAATTAGATTGTACCAAACATTAAAACTAGTTTAAAAGAAAAATTCAATTTAAACCTCTCTTTAAACTTCACTTTCATTTCATTCTGTTGCATCAAAACTTAAAACTCCAATATGAACTGTGATTCCGTATTAACTTTGAACCTATGCTTCAGGAGGTTTAACTTTTAAAACAGCAGCCTTTTCGAGACAGATTCAACGAGCAAGTTTTTCTCAAAGAAGGAAAAATTAGAGCTTCCCTCCTGAGCCAGGATAAATAGGCTAACAAGCTGGCTAGCTAGCAAATAATGTAAAGTTTTGTCAGCTTTTTAGCAAATGTTAGCTTGCAAACAATGTAACAGTTTGTTCACTCTTTAGCAAGGAATGTAGTGTTTTATTACTAGATGCCATCAGTATGCCAGCAGTTTTTGGTCTCCACCAACTCCTTCAACCAGTCAGTTTGTTTCTCTTTATCTTGAGATACTAAGTCTTAATTTTGAGAAAGTTTCTTTTTGTTTTGAAATGCTAAGTCAGAATTTTGAAGAGCGTTTCTGATTATTTTGCAATACAAGGTAGTTATTTTGCTATACTAACACATTCATTTGGAGACATTACATCGTCAATGTTTATCATTATAATAACTCATAGGATATTTTTTTCATCACGTTATCAGGAACTGGCTTCCACACCTTTAAGCTCCTTTTTTGGACTCCACCAACTCCTCCAACATGACAGAAAGTTTCTCATTATTTTGAGATATTGAGTCACTATTTCAAAATAAGCGAGTCATTATTTCTTCAACATTTTCTATGATGACTTATAAGATCTTTTTTTTTTTTCATCCCCTTGTTTTTGGTCTCCAGCAGCTCCTGAGTAAAAAATCTGTGACTTAAGCTGCTAAATGATCCACTATGATGTTCACTAGCTAGTTTCTAACTTGTCTTCTGTTTTTTGGTGTTTAGTTAAATTTAGAATAATGATGAATTCGTTATTAAAAACAATAATGAATTTACAATGAGCTAAAATAAGCTGAAATGGCCAGTAGAGCTGATGGGAACTGCAGAGTCAGGTGATTATTATCTTCGGGGTTTGTCTGGGCTTTGATGCTTCAGGATAAAATGGTTATAATAAGGTTTCCTCTCTTGAACACCGGAAAAAGAAACAAACAGTCTAAACAAATCCAATTGTAATGAGCCTCTGGGCAAAAACTCTTATTACTGCACCAGAAAAGCAAATATACAGGGCAGACCAATATGGGCTAGTATACCTCTCTCTGAGCAAAAAGGCAAACATGTGGTATTATTGCATTTTTTATAGTGACTCTGAGTGTCAGTGGGAAATGGTCTGTAATCAGAGTTCCCACAGGAAGTGAAAATCCCTGAAAGTTTGGCGGATTCAAAGTGCATAACTTCCTGATATCTTTCTATAAATTATCTCCTTGAGAAAAAAGAAAAAGGTTCTGCAGACAGAAGCATCTGGAAGCCAGACATGTTGTTAAGTATGTGTGCTGTGATTAATATTTTGTTTGATATGGTTTTTCCTTATGAAAAGTGAAAAACTTTCCCATGGTAAGGGGGTATTTGATTTTCCCTAACCAATCACTAGAGTCCAACATGACGCAACGCAAACGGCCATTATAAATGCCAATCAATATCTGCGACCTTCCCTCCCTAGCTGCCAAGCAATAAGCACTCTGTTTGCCATTTCAAGGGAAACTTTAACATGGTTTTCCCACATAAAAAGTATCAAAAAAAGGGGCTGGAAGCACATTTACACTTTCTCCCTCATTAAGAAATTCTGGACCTGGCATTGCCCTTCAGTAGTGGAATGTGAAAACATCTCTCTCGTGACAGAAGTCAGTATAGTTCAGGTCAGACATTTTCAACAACATAAACAAATAAAAAACAATATTTTCAGTGGAAAAGATCTTCAACGAAACAATAAATTAACAACATAAACAAAAAAGTCCAACCTCCTGACATAGATGTAGAAAGGCAGCGTGCACTCCCTCGTGGTTCTCTCTGGCCGAGGCCTCGAAGTAAACGCCTCCTGTGAGCAGAGGCAGTTTTCTTATCTCTCAGATAGCACTCAGCATTCCTCATTCATTAGGCAGCAGGCAGGATATAGTTCAGAGGGAGCCAGAGATATACTGTTGCGTGCGTGTGTAAGGATCTCTTTATTTCCTCCACACCGGTTTCAATTAGACGGTGCATTCAGAGCTCAAATCAGCATCTGCCTGCTGCATTTACATACTGGCTACCGTGGGAAAAAATTCTGCCTGCTGTGTGTGCTGCATTTACAGGTCACTGATCAAGTTTGTGCACAAAAACAAAACAAACATGGTGAACAGCAGTGATGCAATGGTGGGCTCTGAGTTCATCTGCACCTTTACTGATCCCTATAGGCTGCAATACATTTTAGATTACATTGAGCAATGTTGCTTACACTTAAAAATGGGCAGTGGTCACCAAACCTGATCAAACCACACCCTCACAGTCCTGATGGCATAGTCTTTAAGTGTTATACTCAATAATAAACTAAAATATAGTCGTTTATTTTAAACTTGAACTATGAATGTTGCTTATTATGTCATTAATATGTAATTTTATAGAGACATAAACCTTAAAATCCAAGTTTTCAGAATTTGTAAGTTGCATCGCTGTGGAGAAATCTACAGATGTCTCCTTTATAACTGGGACCAGACAGATTTGAAGTCAACAGCCTCCTCATAGCACTGATCTCTAGCATAGTTGGGTCATAAGATATAACGCCTACAGTTGGACTTTGGCCAAGTGAGGCAAGTCCTGTGTGTATGTGTGATTCAGCATTTTAAATAAGATTAGAAAGGGTGGAGACAAAAAGAGGCATAATAAAATATGCAGAAAGAAGGCCAGAAATCATATGAACATAGAAGAAGAAGAGAGAGGAGGATGCCCCACCTAGTGAAGCCGCTAACGTCTCTCCCTCGTCTGCGGGCACTTGTCGGGCTCTGAGCAGATCGCTCTTGTTGCCAACCTGCAGCAGATTACCGATTACAGAATAGATTAGATTATGGAGATTAGGGTTAGTAGGTAGCTGTTACTGTCTGTTCTAAACAGGATGCTAAACGCTGAGTAACTCGATATTAAAACCTTAAAAGACATGTTGGATAAACTGATGACCCGAACGCACTGACCAGTATCACAGGTATATTTCCAGAAGGGTGTATGCGTCTGACGTGTTGGTACAGCGGCTGGATGGTGCGGTAGCTGTTGTGGTCTGTGATTGAGAAAACCAGCACGTAACCATCCGCCCAGTAGATCGACCTGGAAGTGCAGTTATTACACAGTTATTACAGGATATCACTTTATGTGTGTAATTAATATTGAGGTTTTTAAAAAAAAAAGTCTGACCTGTTGATCTGCTCCTGGCAGTACAGGCCCTCAGCATCATCCTGAAAAAATACACAGACAGAAAATATCATAGCGTTTAAATTTAAGGGTGCCTCTCGTTAATTAGGCATCTACACCTCTTTGTTCAAATCACCTGTGCATACCTAACAGATTTCTAACTCGCTCCTGTTCATCTCTGCCCCTCTCTCTCATATTGGTCTTAATTTGAGCTCATTTATGTCTAGGAGATACAAGCTAGACAAAGACGGGATCTTATTTTGAACTTGTGTCCTGCATACAAGATACTTTCACTTGAGTAACACTTTGAATTCAGGACTTTTACTCGTAAAAGGAGGATCTGAGTACCTCTTCTGCCTCCACAGAGAAAGCAGGAAAAACCCTCACATTTGAGAATGTTTGACATTTTTGCTTTTGCGACTCAACCAATAGTTACAGTGCTTATCAAGTGAATAACATAGTTTGGAGGCTTCCTGAAACTGATCGAGCGTAGCCCTCACAAGTGCTAAATTCAGACAGGGCTCGGAGAAAAAAAACATTTCCTCATTCCTCAGAGTTAGAACAGCAGCAGCGGCTACAGACTGATAGTTGAGACTCAGCAGAAAACAGCTATCATTGGTCTAACTGGTTTAAAATAACCCATGATTACTTTCAGTGGCAGAGCAGGAAGTGGCGTGATGTGCATGCATTCCCGGTGAGATCCCTGTGTCTGACCTCACATCCCGTACCATATGTTAAAGGGATAGTTCGGATTATTTGAAGTGGGGTTGTATGAGTTGCTTACCCCTACGGTAGATGGAGGTCAACTCACCCCCATACAGAGAGGAGTACTAGCATGGAAGCTAAGTAATGCACTGCTGTGGGGTCAGCAACGAAAAATATTTTGGCTACTTAGCGGGTCAGTTCCAAAATACAAAATAAAAATACACATTTTTATCAGAAATACATATCTTACCCACCGTGCTGTTTATCCACCGAGATAGTTTTGGTGTGAGTTGCAGAGTTTTGGAGATATCAGTCGTAGAGATGTCTGCCTCCTCTTGAATATAATGGAACTAAATGGCACTCGGCTTGTGGTGCTACGAAGCACCAAGAAAATACACTTGAGAAGCTCAACAGCAATGTCTCTTTCCAGAAATCGTGACCTGGCTATTCAAGGCAATCCACAGACTTTGTTGCGAGCAGTTTCATGTAAGAACTACTGTGTTTCTGTGGTAGAGTCCACTGGAGCTACTTTCTTTCTACTACAAAGCCTGTGGATTATCTTGAGTAACCAGGTCACGTTTTCTGGAAAGAGACGCTGGTTTTTCATTTTTTAAATGTTTCTAATTCGATTTCATGGTGCTTTGAGCACCACAATTTAAGTGCCTTTTAGTCCAATTGTGTTTGTGACAAGGCAGACATCTCTGTGGCTGTTAACTCCAAAAATCTGGAACTCGCACCAAAATAATCTACATCGATACATATTTTTGATTTTGGAGTGAACTGTCCCTTTAAAAAAAAAAAAGACAGGCTTTTCTAATGGGAAACCGTCTTTACATGGCTCTCTCCAAACCAACCAAACTCCATTAGCAAAATCAATCATTTGAGACAGAGATTTGCTGATCTGTTGCTGCCTCGTTAGTGTTATTGTGTGACTTTGGTGTTTTAAAAGATTAGTTTGGATTCAATAAAGTCACACAAGCTAAAATTACTGCTTTTGTCTATAGAGTTTGGTTGGTTTGGAACGAGCGATATTTGTCTTATATAACAGCACTTATATAAGGTAAAGAGGTCTTAATATCAGTTTGTTTTCCTGACCTCATCCAAGTAGTTCCACTTGACTAAACTTGAAAAAATGTCTTTGTCCTCTACTGATGGAGGTGCCATATCAGCAAAACATACATTTGGTTTCCCCAGACTGTCCATTTTAATGCATCAACCAGAGCAGGTTAAAGTGAGTTAGCAGGTGGTGATTTTACTGGGAAGGCACTCTGCCAAGACAAATGACTGTTTATGGGCAAACACCTGCTGGTTCCAACCCACCAGACCACCCTGGTGTCAGTTAACAAGCAATTACACTCCAGGTTTTGCAGCCTTACACTCATTTTGGCCGCATTATTACCAACCAAAACATATTTTCTGTAATCAAGAGTTGAAGAAGAGTTCATCTAAAACTCTAACCCGTTTTGAGTTTTAAAAATCTCTCCTTCTAACAGTCTTCCAGAAGTTCAGTAACTCCTCGACCTCTCTGACTCCACGCACCAATTATTTCTGTCTAATCTCTGGAAGCACCACCACCACCATCCTGCCAGGAGGAACTTCCTCGCCCTCCGTTATCTTCCTCAGTCTAGGAAATGAGCGGCTCTGAGGCCTGGATCTGTAAACAGACTGGCTGGTGTGGAGCGGGGTGAGCCGTGTGGCACGTTGCACTCATTATGCTCATCATGGTCCTAAGGTCACTTCCTCTCACTTCAGAACATTCCTGAAATTGCTTTGAGATAAAAATGGCAGTTTTTATAACGTCTGAGTTTGGGGCCTTTGATTAGTTCAACTGTCAGATAAAACTTTAAGTCACGACATTGAACAAAGACGCCACTTCTTGAATGTTTTAACCCAGTTTATCAATTAAGCTAAAGATGCAAATGCAATATTTTAAATCCCATTGAAAATGCAGAACTTTTGCTCGCCTTATAATATAGAGTCAAACAATTACTCACTTGTTGTGACAATGTTGTAGGAATGACTATTGGTACTTTCACGAAATATTCACACAATGAGATTTGATAACAGACAACTGTTCCAACAAGGTAGTTAACAATATGACCCCTCACCTATCAAGCTCTTCTACCTCTGTGATTACTTCCTTGTGCAGCTGTTAAATAACAACACACACTGGAGACACACTTTATTGGGGTAGATACCTTCTGGCACAACATCAGCCACAGTGTTTGACTGCTAAATGATCTTTGAGCAGTACTCAGTGCCAAAACAATTCAGCAGTGCACACTCAGCATCAAACATGCTGCCAAAAATCAAACAACAAGAATCTTGTGTGAATTTCAACAGTCTGGAAACAGTTTGACAGAAAAGCTTGAACGCCGCAGTTAATGTCACTCTGTTTTATTCTAACTTTTCTGCTTCAAGTTGATGCCAATTGAACCTCAGTCAACTTTATTCTTTCCTGTTTCCTGTAGATATATGTGCTAGGCTCGTCTAAGAGAAAACCAAATGGTGTCAAACCTTAAGTTAGCTAATGTTGAAAGAATTACTAGCAAGTGCTACATCTAAGAGCTTATTTTTGCAAAATGCTAGCTTAGTAACCGGCTAATCTACATCAGTTGTTAGCTGGCTAGCTAGCATTACATCTAATGATTAATATTAGCAAAAAACTACCTAACTAGCAAGCTCATCCACATCAGTTAGCTAGCTACCATTTTACTAACATTAGCGAACATAAGATGTGAATATATGTAGCTTCCAATGGCCCCGTAGCAATCTTTTAACCATCTTCAAACTGGTTAGTTAGTTAGCCAACAACAGATCTAGATTAAGTGGTTACTTAGCTAGCATTTTGCAAATATTTGCTCTTAGATGTAGCACTAATTAATTAGCTAACATTAGCTAACTTAAGGTATCACAGTATGTTGCTTTTAGACCTTTTAACCCCAAAATTAGGTTTTCTTTTCAACATAGATGAGGCTAGCACATACCAAATGTAAATTGTGTGATACTACTCTTCAGTTTAGTACTAGCGCTGTGCTGTAGCACGTGAAAAACAAGCACCTGACTGCCATGTTTGAGGCTCGGCTCATGCCCCTGTCCAGGGCCATCAGTTTGTGTGCAAAATGATTGAGATAGATGCAAGAGATTCAAAGAATTAGCTCTATACCTCAAAACTGAGTAAATTGTGCCATTTAGCGTAAACTCTCACGTTTACTGTGACCAAACACATTCAAAAACACTTTGAGGAGAAGAGGGATGAGCTAACAGTCAAGCTAACCAGTACAGATACCAGTATAGATGTCTCCATCTAGGTGTTCTATTCATATATACACATGAAAACTGCAGGATGGAAACATGGCTGCTGTCTCTCTGCCTCCCTAAGTTACCTGGAGAGCGACACAGGGGGTATCCTGGATCTGAAGTGACACTTCCTCCCCATCCAGTGTGACCTTTCTGGAGTAGAGCGCTCCTGTGGAGAACGAAAGACACAGGTGGATGAATGAGTGAATGGATCAGTAGTGGGTTTTCTCTGAAGCACAGTCGGCCAGTAAATGCATTTATTTTTACTGCTCACGTTGACAAAAATTTCCTCTCTTATTACAGACAGATGGATGGAAACTCACCAGTGTTTGCTTCATAATCCCCAATGAACCTCTTGGTCAGAAACCTGACAATCAGAGCTGGAAGGACACAAGGAAACTGAATCAGGGAGGCAGAGAAAATGACTTTGAAGGGATCGTTCAGATTATTTTAAATGGGGCCATACGAGGTATTTATCCATGGTCAGTGTATTAGATATCAGTGAGCACAGTTATACACAGTCATAAAAAACTTCTTCTTGTTCATAACAGGAGTCATGACATGGTTATGACATTGTAATGAGAGTCTTATGCGCACACCTTCAAATACTTTTACCACTTTGCAGCCGCTGTAATTTTACTTC
>JAJHUR010075600.1:0-11438 GCA_027495735.1 Lutjanus campechanus | reverse complement strand
ATATATATATATATATATATATATATATATATATATATATATATATATATATATATATATATATATATATATATTAGTGATCTGTACCAAACAACGTAGAACTGCATCCATTTGTTTGGAGTTTGGATCTTTTTTGAAAATTGTCCAGATTTCTCTGATTTCATCTCTCAAGTGTGAACATCTTCTGCCTTTTCTTTGTTTTATTACTCCTCCCTGACAGTAAACAGAATCTTTGAGTTGTGGACAAAATGAGACATTTGAGAACGTCATCACACTGATCAACATGTTCTGACATTTTATGGACCAGACAATTAATCGATTAATCCTAAAAATGACTGACAGATTAATTGATGATGAAAATGATTGTCAGTTGCAGCCCTGCAAAGATGTTTTCTTCAGTCTGTAGAATCTGATGTGTAAGTCGGCACCACAATCATTTTACAGATAAAAATAGTGTTTTATCAAATGTTGCACCTCCTCCGATCTGAAAATTGCAGTAGACAATTTTAATAAAATTGATGATCTGTTCAGCCCTACTTTTAACATTGTGAAAGGGTCTGTTTTAACCCAAATTATTTTTTCCCAACTAGTTTTGTTGCCTAAACCCTCGCAAACTGTGACTGAAAGCAATGAAAAAAAAAAAACAACTGACTTTGACTTTTGGTTTTACGTGGGTTGACAGACTCCAAACTTTTCATAACTGCTGAGATCTCCACTCTCTGTCACAGCACAGTCAGGCGGGACCAGGCAGTAAACAGTCTCGGCAGAATAAACAAAACAAAACAAACAAAAACAAAAAACAAAACAGGGCTGCCACTTGTGATTCCAAATAGGCGATATCAGGAATTTCTGCACCACTCAAATCTAATCCAGTATGAACACTAACACCAACAATTCAGCCCATTTAAAAGAAGTTACTGTAACGAACTACTGCAAATATATAATAGAACAAAAGAAGCTAATTGAAGCTGTTGGTACGGTGTGACCACACACTACACTATTAGGGCTACAACTAATGATTATTTTCATCATGTTTAAATCTGCAGATTATTTTCACTGTTAATTATTTAGTCTTTAAAATGTCCAAAAAAAGAGAAAAATTCTCTTCACAATTTCTCAGAGTTCAAACTAACATCTTCAGATTGCTTCCAAAACCCAAAGACTCGTCATTTACTGTCAGAAATGACAAAGAAAAGCTGCAGATCCTCCATATCAGAAGCTGGAACCAGCAAATGTTCACAGTCAGTTTTCAAGCAAAAATGTTATTTATTGGCAGAATGTGGCTGATATGAAGTATAATACCCCTGAGTATATTTTCTTTATTGTATAATCACATGAACATAAGAATCATTGTATTTTTGTTACTTTAGAATGAGCCCTTTGAGTCCTCTTTCACGTAGGTCGCCATGTTGCACCAGCATGCTGCTACGGTAGTCCAGAACGGACAAACCAAACACTGGCTGTGGATGCAGCCTTTCCTGTTTCGCAGCTATCATAGGGTGAGGTGGTGTTAGTCCGAGATGCCACTAAATCCTCCACACTGCTAGCTAGCTTCCAGCTAACGTCTGCACAGCCCGTTCATTGGGTGTTTAAGGAGAATAAAGACAAATTGTGGTCAAAAGACAGTAAAATTCCCTGTGCGTCTGTCTGAACACACGTTTAGAGAAACCTTCCCTCTGCTGACTGAATACCTCCGTTAACAAAACTGTTCTTCCTGAGTCTCTGGCTGTCCTCCCCCGACTAGTTCCCCGCCCTCCTCCATGTGTGTCTGACTGACCGGCTGCACCGAGAACGGCGCCAAAGATTGTTCTGTAGCTCACATGTATTAGATGGGGTGTTGCTGGTCAGAGTGTGTGTGAGTGTGCGCATGTGTGATATTTTCCTCCCACATGTAAACCCATGAGTGTCATCGTGTGGTTGTTCAGGATGTCATTGTGAGGTCATGTGACTGGAGCAGTGGGTGACATCTTCTAAGTCGTGCTCTCTTCAGGGTTGGGGGAGGATCAAAATGACATTTCGTGGTTAACTGGTTACTTAATTTGGTCTTTTGTAGATTATTTTTGTGTGTCAATTATAAAATTAAACAAAACAGGTGGTTTTCATGACGACTCTGCTGGACTGTTTTTTTTCTACAAACAAACTTGTCTTCCTCCATCTTTCAACACTGAACATGGGAGTTGTGAACATGTACTTTCCCATCTGGGTACCCTGCTCTGTCTCATGCCCCGCCCCTTTTTGGGTGAAAACAACTAGTCTAATTTGACTGGTGGTCAACAGAAATTCTGAAGTCTTTTCCAGTTCAAACACATAAAATAAGAAAACCACATCACTGTTCTGCATATAGGAGCCCAGATCCTGTGTTCAGTCAGGTGAGCAATTATGTCGTCTTTGCTAATGAACAATCAGTGTCGTTATGTAAAAAAGAAAAGAAGTAGCATCCCTTACATACAACTACCTCATTGAATTTTAAGGTAATATATTTGAGACATCTTTCACGTTTTATATCATTACGACACTTTATTTTGATGTTTTGTTATCGTTGAACCAAACTCCATTCTAAAAGCAGCTGTTTTATGGTAGTGACGTATTTTTTCATAGTAAAATCTTTAGTTCCACCATCAGTAAGACTCTTTTCTGATTCACTTTGATCCACAGACAGAATCTGCACACATGTCCTTTATTCATTAACATTATTGACCAACCTGTGATGAAGTTTTTGACACAGACACACACTGACTGGGCACTTTAACAGGGCTTGTTTTCATCCATGGTTGTGGGACGTGACGTGTGGCTGCTCTCATCCATTAACACCAGAGGGCTCACCGGCCCTCTGCTCACACCTCATTTAATTACTTTTCATTCATTGGCTGCCCTGCATGAAGGGGGTCATCAGTTGAAATGAAAAACACCTGTGGATCAGAGGATGTGAGTGTTGAAGGAGGCTTTGGTCTCTTCTGGTGCCGTTTTATTTTGGTTCCAACTCCTGTGACTCATAAACCTTCAACACTTAAATGAAGATGCAGTTTCTCCACAGGCCGGGGCCCCGGTGCTCATCAAGAAGTGTCACCCACCAGGTAAGGCCACGTCCTCACTCCTACTTTTGGTTCAGACACACACACCCTCACCCTACCAGGTAGCCTCTGTTCAGAAAAAGAAAAATGTCCAACAACACCAGCCTCATCCTTCAAGTGGTCCTGACTTCATCTTCAAATACCATTAAAACTCTAAAAGCAACAATAAGTTAGTCCACCTTCAGTATTTGTCACTTCCTGAACCTGTCTGCAGCCCTCAGCTTCAAGCTCACTGCTTCCCTCTGAAGAAGTAAATCTTTAAAGGAGAAATCTCTAATAAATGATAAATGTGTCATTAGACATCAAGGAAATGTGTTCTGTCAAAATACTTGTTTCACTTGACATGAACACTGCAGCCACAGTGTCCTTTGAAATTTCCTTTCCAGGCTGGACTTACTGCTTTTGTATGTTAGTCGCAGGATGCAGGATCTTCAGGATCTTCAGTCTGTGCTCATGAAATTAGCATTAATGATCTTGTGGAAGGCGTAGATGTTTATAATTGGTAAATTGAGGAAATGTTAGTAGAGTTTGGATGATAATAGGGGTGGGGGAAATACTCGATTGTTAAATGCATTGTGATGCCGACGTGGAAGATTCTGAATCATTTCACAAATGTCAGTTAACATGAGGGTGACAGTGAAAAGGGTGGAACGATGCAAAAGTATCACAGCAGCTGGACAGTCTACAGCACATACACATTGTTTTATTGTCATACAGGCAGGGAACTGTAGGATTCTTTCAAATTGATTAATTCATTAATTAATGTAGTTAAATTTTTAAAAATAAAACGGCTGCGGACCATTTCATTCCAGTTATGTTTCATATTGTAGTTCAGGGAAACTGGAGCAAGAGATTGTAAATTGAATGAGCTGAACTTCACATTGACAGACAGCTGACAATTATAAACATCAGATCAACTTAATCCTCTAAACTGATCAGATTAAAATGTTATTTTGAAGAAAGACGAGGTCATCTTTATAACAGCAGGGCACTGTAGTTTACTCAGTCCGGAGTAAAGGTGGCATTTGTTGGGGACTACTTTCAGCAGTGGATTAATACATGTTTGGCCCTCAAATGGAGTGGTTCTCAATCTGGAGGTCCGGACCCCCAAAGAGGTTGTGAAATAGTTTCTGGGTTTAGCCAGACAGTTGTGGAGAATGGGCTAAAATCACGTTTTAGCAGGAAGCAGTGTTTTACATTCCATCACCTCTTTAGCATCATAAATATAAACCAAATGATCAGAATTATCTTTTAAGTCAAGTCAGCTGTGGTGTGACAAGAACAAGAAACTTAGGCTGCAACTAATAATTATTTTCAATATTAATCTGATCATTTTTGGGATGATTTAGTCTACAGAGACCTACCAAAGGACATCAGACTGGGCACAGCTTTGTCGTGGTTTAGTTTTATTGGATTCTCTTTTTAGTCTGCTGTTGTAAAGCACTTTGTAACCATGTTTTGAAAGGTGCTACACAAACTAAAATTATTATAAAATGTCAGAAAACAGTGAGAAAATGTCCATCAGTTTCTCAGTTGAACGTGACCTTTTTTTGTCTTTTATTCAGCATTGATCTTTTTCCTCTTCTATATTGGAGATTAATATTGGAGAAATTAACATTATGGAATATGGGATATGTAGTGAGCAAAAATGTTTAAAAAAAAAAGGCAAAATGTTTTTGCCTAATAGAAGCTAAAATATAAAAGACTCTCACGCTGTCTTCAGCACTTGAATCAGAGATTGTTGCAAAGTGCAGAAGACTGTGTGCGAGAGTCTTTTTACTTTTTATTGTCAAACCGTTTTCAACCTGTCGACCTCCAAGAGTGTAAAAGTTGTTTTTATATTCCTCACCACTTCTTGCTTTGGTAACCACTTTGCACTGTTGGGATAATCAAAATCCATTTCTTATAAAAAAAATAAATAAATAAAGAAAAAACATATAATGAGAAGATGTGTCCAAACTTTTGACGTGTACTGTACATCCAAAGATTTAATTTATGATAGAAAAAGAAAAGCAAGAAATCTGAATATTTTAGAGGCTGAAAAAACCTGTTAAATTGTCTGTCAGCCTGTCAATCAGCTGATCATTACAGCTCTACAGGAAACATTTAAATGTGCCTGAATGTTGTTAAACTCTCAAGCACTTTTATTTCCAGCACTTTAAAAGGTACCTTATCAAAAAATGTCCAGCCCCTCCGAGCCTTCATCATCACAGCTTAAATGTTACTATAAATGCAGCTGCAAAACACAGTTTAGATTTCCTTTAAATCCACAACAGTCGATGTGTATTGTTTCCCAGCGGATCATATGAACTTTATTTGCATATTTTGATCATGATTATTTAATAATTGCTAATTTACAGAGTGAGATCAACAGAGGACTTAAATAACTGTGACAAACAGGATCGTTTCATTTCAACTATTAAGTTTTGTGTTTACATGAGTGACTGTTGATGAAAGATCAGATTCTGTTAAATCAAGAATTTTTCATGGAAAATATCAAGATTCAAGCATTTTGCATCCACATTAAGGCTAAAATTAAGTATTTTTCAAACTTTTAAGACTTTGTACGAACTCTGACTTGAGGAAAAATATTTCTAATATTAGAAATGATATAATAATATTAGGGATGAAATATTCTTGCATGTTACAAGAAACCTGGAGCAAAAACTAACACAGGGACGAGTCAAAATATATAATATAATATAATATAATATAATAATGGAAAGAAAAAGAAGTTCCAACCCCAAAAAACAAGCCTCACAGCAACAATGAATATGCTTTATTTTCCTTTTACAAAAACAAACAAAACAAAAAAAATTACCGTCTAGAAATACAGGTATACAAGAAATAATATGATGGGAGTATTTGCAGTTGAACGCCTGGTTGTCAACAGCCAGCTGGATAATAATAATAATAATAATGATCAATAAAAATGAGTTAACTACGTGTGGATGATAAAGCTTCCAACCAAATGAAATCCAGTGCAGCGCATCACTTCCCAAAATCATTTCAGTGCTGAACCGGAAACATCTGGCGCAGACGGACATGATTTTGGGAAACACAGCTGCAGAGGACTCTGCTTCTCCTGTGGTTATTAATCATAGTGGAGTACTGATCCTGACCCAGACAGGTTATTATGAACACAGAGGTACACAGCGGATATGATATGAAGCACAGCAAAAATACAAAAGAAAGAAAAGACGATTAAGTGTCGAGTATCTCCTTGGTGTACCTGTTTCACCTCATCAGGGGTTTTCACATCTGTAATGAATCTTTGCCCACTTATGTTCTTATTTAGTGTCTAAGGCACTTTTAAAGAAACATACTGTTAACTTTTGAGGAAGAGGGCAAAGGAGCAGACAAGTGTCCTCATCTGCACGTCCAAAATAAAAGAAAAGACTGAATCAAAGTAGAGCTGATGGATGGATTACCCTGGTGTGTAGTGTCACACTGTAGTGGCTCAACTGTACTTCAACTTCAGATTAAAATGAGGCTGTTAAAGGAACTCAGGCTAAAACTTGCGAGGAAAGAAAAAAATATTTTCAGACAACCTGTGAATACTAAGTGCTTGGTCAGGTCTGTCGGTAGTCTGAAGAGTTCAGGCTTCAACTCACAAAATCATGTCACAAACCAGCCCCAGTTTCTTCATCATTACCATGTGATAACTTTACATTCAAGCCACAGAGCCACAGAGCCGCTGTCCTGAAGACGGTTCTAAAATCTGACTCCTCTGAACATCTGGATGAAGAAATATTCTGTCTGTTGCACACTTGAACATTATTTTCTTCTTTCTTTTAACTTTTCAGCCGAACACAAATCACCAATCCTCCAGTGTCTGGCTCCTAAAGGAGAGTTTTATAAAACAAACGTGATGCAGCACCGTGAGATGTATCATTTTTCATTTAATGCATTCTTCGTTGCCAAAACCTACCATCTAAATTACCCACAATGCAACCATGATCCAATGTCTCGCAGGTGTGTTCTGCATGCAGCTGCAAACCTCAAGCAGAGATGAGAAGCAGCTTCAGAGGTCTGATGAACTCACTTATGTTTTTACTAACAAAGCTGAGAACTAAACTTCAAAAAATAAGCTCATTCCACACAAATTTTCAATTGTTTTGATACTTCTTCCTTTTTTATACAGTCTAACACCGTACAGACACGTTACTCAAGCTGGATAAGTGACTGAAATGAAGAAATTGATGAAGTACTGAGAGTAAAAACAGTTTCTCCTGCTGCTCACTGGTCTCTGAACAGCTTCTTCCTTTACAGTCAGTAACTCTACAGGAATGTGTGAAGTCATTTTCTTGTTGTTAAAATGGATTTTATAGTGTTGGAATAAAAAACAAGTATCTTTTGAGAACCAGTATTAAAGCTAAAGTATCCTGAACAGTATCCAGCCCTGAACTTAGAGTCACTGAGATCATTTTGTCCGTCTTTTTTTTTTTGACCTGCTTCCCAAAAGTCACATCTCCACGTTTGTTTTGTTTGACACAAGAAAAATACAAACATGTTAATTTGTTAATTTGGAAAATATACAACAATCAGTGTGACACAACTACAGACAAATTAACTAACGACTTGATTTTTACTTTGTCGTCATCTTCCCTAAAATGAGGAAATAGCTGTAACTTGTGAACCAGTCGTCCTGACATTACAGATATTTATATTCCTATTTTTCTGAGCACCTTAAGGACTTCTCATCTAAGATGTCACAATTTTAATATTAAAATGCAAAACAGACTGAAATGAACTTTGAGTTTCAAGAATCAAATCAAGAGGTTGAATCTGTTCTTCTCCCAGTATGTTTTTTTTTTCCCACACCCGCCTGCGTGCGACCTGAAGGGAAAAAATAAAAACTGAAAAGCTTACAGGCTGTTAAACAATCTGATGATCTTTACTAATCAAAACTCAACAGTCTCACAACAGCACAGCATCAGTCAAATGATGAACGTCATGTTAAAATTGAAAGTCAAATCAAATTAGGGATTTGGAGAATGGTGACACCTCTAATGCCGGCTTAAAAGTTAAAAATCTTTTTTTTTGCGCAACAAACTGAATATTTTTGTCGTCCAGATGGTCAGAAGAGTCTGTGAGGATTTTGGAAATGTTTTCAGAGCAGCAGTTATACCGGGCAGGTAATCATACTTCAGAGAAACTCATGTTTTTAGTTCTGTGACTCACGTGATGATAATACAAACTGGGGCTCGGCACAAACACTGAGATGTAACAAGAAGACGACTATTTTCAATCTGTCTCCGTTTCTAATCAAACTACATGTCTTACCTACTTAGTGTCACATTGAAAACGTGGGCCGAGCGCCACTGTAGTGCTTCCAGTAAGAGCTCCCTGTTGGTTTCCAGTTAAAAATTCTTCCTGTGCAGTTCGGTGCGTTTTTCCAGCATCATGTGCGACTCGGGCTCCACTGAGGACAGTTAACTTCAGAACCCAATGATGAGCCCAGTTAAACCCAGCTACACATTCCTTCACTAACGCTGAGATGAAGCAACAGAGAAAATAAAATACCTTTTTGTTCACAGTAAAACACTTTCGATCAGAGTTTTTCTATTGCATGTCCCGAGATGTTAGTCGTTCCTGTAGTGCTGCAGTGTAGAAGCTGAACAGTCTGTACATCAGAGGAGACTCATGCAACTAAAGCAGCCGCCGGCGCCGCCGTCCGGACGCCGCGGTGACCTCGAGGGGGTGGAGGGGTTTTGAAAGGACAGTCGGTCCGAACACTGAGAGGAGCGAGTGTGTGGACGATGAGATGGCTTTTTACACGACGAGTGAGCAGAACACTTAGAACAACACCAGAGTGAGACACGTTTCCTTGTAGTCCTGCATTTCCAGTCATGGAGTGCATTCACATACGTTACGTAATAGTTGTGTGTACACCTCACAGCCTCCACCTACACCACACACGCACAGTTTCATATGTAGAAAAAGCACTTTGCACCTATGCGAACTTTCTCAATAAGCTGAGCAGATAACTTCACGCCTGAGGGGAGGAGGAGGGCGGGGGCAGGGGGGAGGGGGGCGGAGGGGAGTGGGCGGTGTTACGTTATGATGCTGAGATGATACATGGCCGAGAGTCGAGCCAGGACTAGCAGCTTGCCAGAGGACAGCAGAGTAAGGCAGAATTGTCCTTTGTTTGCCCCCGTGACTCTCCAGGACCGGAGGCTTTTCTTCAGGGGGGGCGCTGGAGTTTCCCTGCAGTGTTAACTGATAGAAAAAGAGCAGAGGCGAGCTGCCAGGCGCACTCCGCCTGCCGGGACCAAAAACAGCTCCCATCTTCTGTCCGGTTGGTGGTTTGAAACGAATAAAAGACGTCTGTCACGCCGAGGATCTTTGGGGGAGGGGGCGCAGGTCACAGGTGGATGAGGTGGAGGTGAGGTGGGGAGTGACAAGGCGAGGAGAGATGGGGGAGGGGGAAAAAAGCGAGGAATGAGAGAGTGGCTGCGTTTAGTCGGCGTTGGGGGTCTGCGTCTCGTTGAAGTCGCCGGCGCGGCTGTCGGCATCGTCATCCGACATGTCGATGGAGGCACCATCCAGGTTGAGGTTGCGGCGGCCTGAACGGCTGGAGGAGAAGCTGCTGACTGGACCACCGCGCCTGACAGACAGAACAGAGGGACAAAAGAGATATTAAACCTCTGCTGCTTTGAGGAGTAGTTTTTGACATCTACCAATTAGCTTTCTTGCCGATTTAGGCCTTTTTTCACCAACATGGACCAGGATACAGATATAAAAAGTCAAACTTGTCCTTTAACCAGTAAAATGAGCCTTAAAACTGTTCTACTGTTTAGACAAATCTATCAGAACTGTGCTGCATTGTGCTCATTCTCTTCCTGTTTTGTTTTTTTTCTACCTGAGGCGGTTCTTGAGGGAGTTGACCTCCCGGGTGAGACCCTCGCTGGCCTCGGTGGCATCGTCCAGCTCCCTCTGCAGCTTCCTGCGGGAGGCGTTGGCCCTGGTGGCCTCCTCCTCCGCCTCCTCCAGCTGACGCTTCAGCTGCTTCATACGGGAGTTGGCTTTCTCCATCTGACAGGAGGACGGACACATGGGGAGACAGACGGAGACAAGTGAGAGGTCGTGGGTGACTGGCTGAACATCCGTCCTCAGTGAAAATGAACCTTGAATCACATGTGTCACTTTGCTTCTCGTGAGTCGATACCTGCTCCTTGTACTGGTCGGCGTGACGACGCTCATCCTCCACCTGCATCATCACCTCCTTCAGTTTCTTCTCCGTGCGGCGGACGATTTTGTTGGCAGCTGCTCTCTCCCTGCAAGTTTCAAACAGAAGGTATGAAAAGCGCTCGTGACCATCTGTGCTCAGCTTTTTGTCCAACTTTATGTAAAAAGGCGTTAGTCTTTCACACAGGGCTCTCACTCACACCATCTGCCAACTTTGATGTCTTAAAGTGATCGTCAGTGAACCTTTACATGTATCCCAACAATGTTTGATCACTAGACTGAGAATGTTACTCCTCTGTGACATCTTGTCTCTTACTTTGCTTCCTGCTCCAGCTGCTCCTCCAGCTGCAGGATCTTGGCCTCGAGGGCAGTGATGGACGCTTTAAACTTTGACTTTACGGTCCCCTCCAGCTCTGCCAGCTTGGCTTTCAAATCCTAAGTTTATAACATTCAACTGTTAGGATCATGAGCATTAATTATGATGAGAAATACTTTTCATTCAATGTAATCCCTATTAAAAAAAAACTTTCACGACTGACGAGAAGAGCTAACCAAACATCAGCGAGGACACAAAAAGCTTTAACATAATAACTAAGTTAGTAAATAAAAAATACAAAGTCAAGGCAGGAAGGATGTTAAACTAAATATCTACAGTTCACCTCAAAATCAAAATAACACATTTTTCCTCTTCCCTTTAGTGCTGCTTAACCCTCTGGATAGTTTTGGTGTGAGTTGCAGAGTTTTGGAGAAATCAGCTGTACAGATGTCTGCCTTCAATCCAATATAATGGGACTTGATGGAGACACTCAACACCAGTCTCTGGTTCCTAAAACCTTGACCTGGTTACTCAAGATAATCCACAGACCTTGTTGTGAGCAGTTTCATGTAGGAGCTACTTTCTCTCTACCCGACTCCAACTGTATCACCATGCAGATGGAAGTGTGCATCTAGTCATGGTTGAGAGGCAACAATTCAGACGAGCCTCTCATCCATGAGCAGATGCACGCTGCCTTCTGCGCTGTGATACGGTTGGTGGGTGTTTGGTACAAAGAAAGGTTGTAAAAAGTATTGAAGTACTGATACTTTTTCATTACCACATGCTTAAAAACAACTAACATTCATTCATTCAGTTTTGTATAGTTTTGGTACCTTTGATTCTAAGTGCTAACTGAAGAC
>JAJHUR010075597.1:0-26423 GCA_027495735.1 Lutjanus campechanus | reverse complement strand
ATATATATATATATATAAAATAAATATATATATATATATATATATATATATATATATATATATATATATATATATATATATATGTATACCAGTGTTTTCATGATACATAAAATTGTCTCCTTCTTCTGCTGCCGAATTTCTGGTGTTTCCTTTTTCTTTGAATTACAATTTTTTTGTCAGATGATCCATCACAGTGTCCCACTATCTGGGAGTAAAAACAGCAATTGCCAGGAAATCTCATCATTGGCAGGAAAGCATTGTGTCTTAAATGACGGAAAATCTTGTCAATGGCAGGGAGAGACTTATCCTCATACTGTACTTGTCTTCTATCTCTGTCTTTGTTTATTGTTAAAAAGTGGCCATTTGACTTGGTTTCTTTCGCCATAGTTTTGCAGAAATTCCTCAGTCATTTTGCAAAGCATACTAATACAATACATGCTCACAGTATTCATGCTGGATCATCCATACTCCTGGTAGATTAACAGGCACTGAGGGATTGTCAGTGACAGGTACAGACAGCAGAAACACCTAATTTTCTGGAAAACCATTGTTGGTTGACAAAGTTTGTCGCTGCATTTGCAAATGCAAGTTAAGACTGCCATCCAAAGCAAAAGCCATATATCAGCAACATTTAGGAACACTTCTCTTGGGCCAGAGCTCATCTGAGATGGACTGAAGCAAAGTGAAAGTGTGCTGTGGTCTGACAAGTCTACATTTCAGATTGTTTTCAGAAATCATGGATGTCGTCTCCTCCGGGCTAAAGAGGACCATCCAGATTGTCACCAGTGCTAACTTCAAAAGCCAGCATCTGTGTTGGTATGAGGGAGCATAAGTGTGACATCCCTGCTTATTTCAGCAAGTCAATGCCAAGACACATTCTGCACATGTTACAACAGCATGGCTTCATAGTAAAAGACTTCAAGTAATAAACTGGCCTGCCTTCACTGGTACCTTCTTTCCTCTATGTTTGCTCACCTATATTTCTTTTGAGAAGTGCCCACTGGACTGGGTCTCTTCAGCCAAGGCTTTAGCCAAATTCCCCATTCATTTTGAAGAGCATACTAATATATGCTTATTCATGTTGGATCATCCGCACTCCTGCTAGATCAACAGTCACAGCGGGATCATCAGTGACAGGTACAGGCAGCTGAAACACCTCATTTTCTAGTGCGAGCATATTTAAGACAACAACAAATCTCACAGCGATTCCCTGTGAAATCTATCATGGTGTGTGATGCAATGCATTTCAAAACTGGTTAACATTTATAGGGTTTGTCGTACACCCCAGTCTTAGGTGAGTCATATGAGGCAGAAATGCAGATTATCTCTGTGGGAACTGAAGACACACAGTACGCATGTGCACACCAAAGCAGTAGAAGGGTTCTCTCTGTGCCCTCTTTGCTCCACTGAGCTGAGTCCAATTTGCCCTTCTTTGAATATTTGCTGTGGGAATGCTGCCGGTGCTGTTGGTCTCCCTCCCCCCACCTATATGGAGAGGTGAGTACACCTTTGATTGGCAGCAGCAATGCCTGAACTGCGATTGAAATCCCCATCCTTAGAACCCACCTGCTGGCATGGCTTTCCTGATTGCCCGGTGGTAATTGACACATCCCTTTGTTAATTATCAAGGTGATGTGACACATGTACTCATAGAGATCAGTGAATCTGCATTGCAGACACATTCCCTGCTCAGCGTGTCAGCAAGGTGTCCTTTTGAAGCAAGCCTCTGTCTCAGGTGATTAAAGATCCTGTCATGTTACATCTTCCAGGGCCAATAATTAAAACCGAAACATAAAGCAGGGTCTAATGAACTGCAGCTTGATGATTATTTCATCAATAAATACATAGCATTTCACGTCTATTTTTGTCCCTGAGTTAATGCCTTGCTTGCACTTTGGGGATATGTCAATTATTGTATGGGCAAATAAGTCATCAAGAGCAAGCGTCTTAATTGTACTGGAGACCTGCAACTGTGTGTACTTGTAATCATGTATATTATCTCATGAATTACAATGAGTTTACACTGGTGTAAGTGGGATGTATAGAAGAAAAAAGATAACTTTACTTTTAATTATGTACACATCAATTTAGCATAAATTCAGGAGCTTATTTTTTGCCATTGTAGACCTGGATGCGATGTTGTCCAGGGTTCAGTTTATTCATCAATAACATTAAATAGGCTATGCTCACATTCTTGTCATCCAACACTGTTTAACATATACCAGTGGTGTGAAGATGAAGTCTTTGAAAATCTTTCATTATTAACATTTTGTTATATAACCCTGAGAAGACTGTCAGTGCAGGTTTTAGTGCAAATGAACCACGATGCAACAAAATCATTCAGTTTGCAAAACTGTTTAGCCTTTTAGAGTTTGTTCAGCAGACCATAGTGGACGGAGCCTGTGGGTCTGAAAATTGAAGCTATTGTGGACATGCTTTATACCTGCATTTTTTTTCTACTGGCCAGCAGGGGGCAACTCCGCTGGTTGCAAAAAATAAATTAGATTGTATACTTCTGGCAAAATTAACCTACTTCTTACTTGGTTTATTAACTTAATAAACAGTTTCCTAATGGGTTTAAGGCCTCAATCACTAGTTTCCAGTCTTCTTCAATATAGCATGACGTTCATTTTGTAAATTTTGGTCCCATTTATAGTAAAATAGATTAAAAAGCAGGGTATGCTTGGTGTGTGGCAATCTCTTGATTGTGATCAAACCTGGCAGTGATGATCAAATATGGATCAAGTCTCTGTTACTGCATTGTCTATTTCTCTCATAGATGTTTTCAGAAACATATTTTAGCTGTAAGATAAATATTGTGGCTAAGTAAGCCACCATTTTTCCCTGCTGAATGGACCAGCCCACCACCTCCGCACTCTTGTCGGTACTGCACATGTACTGATGGCCACCCACATAATGCCAAACTCATGGCTTCAAAACAGTAGTTCAAGGTCACAGTGGGGTCACACTATTACTTTTGTAATGTGTTGGTGGCCAGTTGATCCAGTGAACTGTCAACACCCAGAAAGCTAGTGATGTTAGCTGTCCAGATGTTGGCTATGGTGGTGGTAAAAGCCTACCTCTTAGTGATGTTAGTGTTAGTGATGTTGACTGTCGGCGTGCAATGGATCACAAAATTCATGGTTCGGATCATGTTCAGTTCGCATAGGCAAATAAGAAAAAAGAGGTGGAATTAGAATTATTTTAAGAATGCACTTGGCTTTGATCTCTCTCTAATATAATAATAATGATAAGTATTATATACAGTACAGTACAATAATATACAGTATACTTTGAATAATACACTCTACTGCATTTTACAGTAATGCACTATGCATAAACTATAGTACATATAATAGATAATTATTGACTATACAGTATATTAAACTACTTCACTCTGTAGTCTGGCTCAATGTCCTGCCCACAGTATTATCTGATTGGTTAGAAGTCACAAGTAATAGCCAATCAGCACAGACCCACTGAGTCACAGACTAGCAGACACAGAGCTGGTAACGAAACGGAAAGCAGCATCTCTCATCATTAGTAAATCGCTAAAGAAAACATTCATACACACATCAGTTCAAACACATAATAACAAAATCACCTGGAAAGCTCACACTGCTCGACATCATTTGAGAGCTGCCAGTTCGGTCTTTACAACGGAGAAAATAATACGTTCTGGTGGGTGGTGGGGGATGATTTATGCAGACATGAAATAAATCACATACCGCAATAACATATTATTTGGACTCGTAACTGTAATATAATTACTGTTTTGAAAATTGTAATCAAGTTGTAATACGAGTTACTGAGTAATGTGCTATTGCCCAACACTGCTTGTGGCATATTATAAAAATGAAAAAAATTTTGGGCTACCATTTAATGTGGCTGTGCGTGTGTCAGACACAAAAATGTAATCATATTCATTTGAAAGTCAAGGCCACTCATAAATGCATAAATGACAACGTCAAATTGATGCCTGAGTGGCAGCCCTCCCCAGCTCAAAATATAGATTTTCATGATTTTTGTAAGTGAGAAATGCTAATGATTTGCCGCTGGTTAAATAAATGCAATATTATGCTAAACAGAGAGAGGGGGGCATTATATACAAAACTGCTAATAATAGTTTTCAATCCCGGCTTCAGCATGAATGCAGTGTCACCAACCACTCCATTATATCTGGCATTGTCTCTCATTCTGCATTTAAAGTTGGGCTGACATGTTTAATTCAATGGAAGTCATTACGTGATAATAAGGTGCTGGAGAGTGGACTGGTCGACTGGTGACTCTGCTGGTGTCAGACAGAATGAGTTCCTTTCCTAATTAAGATCATTTTGTTCCCATGTTCCGTCATATTGTTCTGGAGTATTAACGCGTCTGTATAAGAAGGTCACAGCCTGCTCTACACACACTATGGCTCATATTTTAGGGCATCATCAAGCCTCAGGCACGAAGCTAAACGCCAACCTGGATGAGCGTGTCCGTTCCACTAATGATGGCAAGTCACATGGATTTTCATCTAAGGCTTCATATCTCCATGCATTTCCTTTTAAAGGACCAGTCTGAGCACCGCATATAAACAAAAGAACAACTAGCAACAACTGCAATGGCGTTAATCAGACATTTCCAATGACAAATTCAATGGCTGACAATAATTGTTATCTAAGAGGAGTGCGATGTTTTAATTAAATGCTCAAATATGGCATAAATTGTCTCACAATGATGTAAGAGCAGTGACAAGGTTATATTATGGTTAAAGCTCTTAGGGATATCAGCAGGAATAGTGGCTTAGACACAGTCAGAACAATGTATTTATTCATGAGTGACTGATAACAGTATTAATATTACAAAATTTATTGTAAATTTGGAAGGGATTACACGTAATAGAGAGGGACACGTTGCTAAGTTCTACAATATCTCCTCTTGTTCATGGTGATCCTGCAATTCAAAACTCTGTATTCTGTTTGCACAGCTCAAAACACCAGAGAAAGGAAGCCAAATGGAGCAGGCAAACAAAAAAGGAAAACGGGAGTCTGTATAGTTGGTTGGCTCCGGTGTGTATGCTCTACGGCTAACATGGCGGCGTGGTAAGGAGGGAAAAGATAAGGGCTGTGGTGTTTTCACACGGCTGAGGGCTGTGAGAGGGCTCAGGAGTGATATGTGGTGACAGCACAGTGCCACACTGTTGACACAGCCTGCATCTCTTGGGTACCGAGGGCTGGATTGCCCCGGGCTTGATTATTTACAGGCCTGCGTGCCTTCAAAAAATGTTCTGTGAGGACACCCTGAGAAACCCTTCTTTGCAAGGCCTTTTAATTGGATCAGAGCTATCATTTATTAATGGGACTGACTATATGCAAGTCTAGTTTTTTCATGCCCCATGATTATTAATGGCTGCTGGATCAAAAGACTGATATGACCTGTACGATACTCCATGTCAGCCTGAAAGAGGAATATATTTCCATCAGCAAATTGCAGGAGGTAGAAGGGAGAATCTGCCATTCACACAGGCAGGGAAAGCTCTGGATTTTTGGAGTATGTTGACCCTGTAAGACATGCATGGTAATTTCAGTGAAATCCCGTAAAATATTGACTTGCATTGACTTGCATCATACAGCGAGTTTGAATGGAGGGTTAGAAGGATGTTCATCTATAGTGAATTCTCAATACAGTCCCCCTAAAATCTTTGGGAAAAAGATTGTTTCAAAGAACGATTGTTGGAATTGATCTAAGAAAATTCACCTTGAAAGAAAATAGTGTGCAAGTGATTTGCTTCTGATATGCTGGATTGCATGACAACACCATCAGTCGTCAGGGCTCATGAGACGAGTGCATGTTTATTCTCTCAATATCAGTTGATAATGTCTTTTTATCTTTTGAGGTCAGATGTTTTGAAGAACAAAATCTAGTCAGAATGAAGAATAATAAGATGTTGAATTTGTGTTTTTAACATGAAACTCTGGGTATCATAACTTAATATCTTTAATGTATCGACTGAAATAACCCGGTACCAAGTAGCATCAGAACTTCTCCAGTCAAACGATACCTGCATTCAATCATTTTGTACCCAGATCTAGAAAAAAATGACTACTTGTGTGGTTTTGGCACCAAAACATTTGAAAGTATGACTGTATCACACACATGTGGTGTCTGATTAAAGTAAACGCATAAAATGTGGAAGGATAATTTCAGGAAAAACTGTGAATGTGACCTAGAAAAGCATGAAGAAAACTTCAGGGTGGACAGACACACCATGTAAAAAATGTACTCTGTTGGGATCTGTATCACTATCGTAATTTCATAAATGACACCCAGCCCTATCACTTAATCAATCGGACATGTAACTCCTCTACTATTCAGTCCCCCACAAAGCTACTGAGAGCAGGGACAGCTGCTGCAGTTGTTTAGGATCAGAACTACTACGTGGGCCGATCAGTGTGACTTTCGGTAGACTTTCTGAAGCCTATTTTTACTCCGCAATTCTGCGTTTTACACTGCAGTGGAGACACTGTTAACAGTGACAGACAGCTAGATCCAAATCGTATACTTGCCTCTTCTATATGTTTTCATTGGGATGTGCTGTCTCTAAGAACACCCATTTCTGCCAATGTGATGGGGGAAAAAGACCCTGTAAGTGAAAATAATGAGTTTTTCTCAAAATTATGAGAAACTTTATGAAAATAATGAGTTTGTATCTCAAAATATTAAAAAAATAATGACTGAGATAATAAATTATAATTTTGAAAAGGTTTCTCATTATTTTGAGACACTAACTCAGTATTTTGAACAGTATCTAAAAAATTATATGTATAATATATTAAAATAAAATAATCCATAACCCTTAGGTTAAATTCATTATTTTCATGGTCTCAAAATCATTGTTTTATTTGATGGCCTTGCTGCCCTGACATTTGGCCTCTTTGACCTCAAAAGAATTGACAACAGCAAAGGCCAAGTGGCCTTGCCCCTAAAATAATGAAATACCATCCTCACACTTTGATACTTCCTCATTTTAATAACTCAGTGTGTGGTCATGGTAAAACAGATCAGCATAAATAGCAAGAAATTAAGCTTCCTCTAAAGAAAAACATTTCGGCTAAAAATTAATAACACATTCATTTTTTCTAACCAGCCTGCCAGGTTAAGATTATTGTGGCTATGTTCAGTTTAATTCATTCAAAATGAAAACACACCTTTAATGTTCCAAGAAAACATTACAGTGGTAGCATAGCTAACAAGCAAAGTATGTGTATTCAGTCAGTTATGAACATTGTGTGTGATTTTGCGGTTGCACTGGGTTTTGGGGCCACAATCAAAATCTTGTTTAGGCCCACCAAAATCCTCAGGCCTGACCGATAGCTTCCTTTAGGATTCTCTGGTGTGTATTTAATCATACTCATTTGAAAAGTGAGATCGCACTTGAAACTCACTTAATGTGAGTGAAGAGCATTAACAAAATAAAATCCCTGCTTTGAACATCACTTCTCTTACTGAGATTCACTAACACATCTGTGTCACTGTGAAACAGGATATGTAGAACAGCCTTCCAACAGTATCCTGTAAGCCGTGTGTTTCAGGCTCGTCATTGTCGCTCAGTGCAACCAAATGAGACATGACATTCTCTTGACTGCTTACTTCTTCAAATTAATTATTTATAACCTGGGTGGAAAAGTGTGTCAGAGTGGAATTTAATTGTCAAAGTCTCATTATGCTAAAGGGCATTTTCTTGTCACTCACCGGACTAAATTGTCTGAGCATCCTCCTCAGGACTATCATTGACATGAGAATATTTCATATTGCAAAAAATACAAGCACAAGGTCTTGTGTCGTAATTGCACTACAGAAATCTATAATTCTGTGCTGCACTTATGACACATAAGACACCGCAGGGTGCATAATCTCGAAATCAAAGAAGAAATGTTACCATATGCAAAGTATACAGTATGAGGCTGGCTATTGACCAAGCGTTTTCAGCTGGGATAGAGATGCATCATTGTCAAAGAGGGACCAACAAGGCGACAGCTTCCAGCCATGTGCTGTCCCTATTAGTTAAAAATGAAGAGTGCATTGAGACTGCCACTAGCCCTCTTTAGAATGCCACTGAGGATGATAACACCATACGTCAATCACTTTTATGAAAGATGCATTAGGGTGACAGTCGCAACTTAAAAAAGGAAAATACAAGCACTCATCTTTGAAAACCCCTTTTTCTAACCTGCGCCGTGCCAAGGTATTACCATCTGCACATCGCAGCGAAGATGTATTAGTTTATTTTTGCACTTCTGTCCCACGGCTAACCTTTTATGACCAAACACAAGCCTGGCATGAACACATGTTTATAGTGTATGTCCCTCACAGTTCCGTATATGCTTTTTTTGTGGCAAAGCTTGAAAGATTTTTTGAACCCTAAAGTTCAACATGATTGTTTGATGTGACAGATGTAAGAATAGGAGTGGGTGGACTTGACTGATGTTGAGCTCTCAGCACTGTGCTATGATTGAGACTGGAATTACAGCTGTTGTGAAGAAAGAACCCGTGCTGACTTTTGACTGATGTGCTTTGTGTGTATACTTGTGTGTGCGTGTGTCTGTCTGGGCACAGGCACCGCTTCATGCATGAACGGTATGTATGCAAATGTGTGTTTGTTCTACTAATCTAATGGCCTTTATGTGGTAAAGCTATTGTGCAGATACGGAGTATAAAGCCTGTTCCTTCTGCAAATAAATCATGATGTCTGAAGTATCAATGAATAACAAGCTTTTTTGAAGGCTTTTTGAAAATGTGTTACCATTACATTTTCACGTTCCCACTAGGATGCTGTGTTGAGTGACGAGTTGAAAGAATCAAGAGGACAACATTAATACACAATGACTGCGGGTCCTCCATGTAGCAAGGCCTTAATGTGCTAATGAGTTCAAACATGCAGTTTAACACAAGACTGTCAATCAAGCCGTTGGCATTTTGGCATCTGACAGTTGGATCATGTGTTCCTCTGAGGGACACGAGCAGTTTGCCCACATTACACTTGGCGTGCTCACAGATTGCTGTGTTGAGCCCCAGAAGAAAAGCTTGTATTTTATGTTAAAATTAACAGCCATTGAAATGTGCGTTAATGTCCATTGAGGGTAATCAATTTGTTTTCAGTGGCTTTGTGTAATCTGTTTACCACCACGCTGTATCATTGATATATCCAGTCCAATTGTGTTCAGCCATTATCACCACAATGTGAAGTGATGTGTTTTTCTGGCTCTGATCTGCAGTAATTGCCTCGACTCACACCATCAAGTTGTTGTCTGCAATGAACATTATTTTTGCTACCTTCAGGAATGAAACAAACAGATTTTGATTTCCAAAATATATTCAACGACTGGTATTTTTAGCATCTGGACTTAAATTAATGAAGAGATCTCTTCAAAACTTCAAAAGGGGGGTAAATATTTAAAATATTTTCCTCACATCAAACAAGGATTTATGTGCAGACATTTCACCAAGATTCTAAGAGCAGATTTTAATGGTAAGTATTTCACTGTCTGCTCAAGAGGAGACACAAAGGTGTGATAGAAGGAGCTTGATGAATTTTATATAGAAGAATACAATTGCAGAGATGACATTTTAAGAAATATTTCCCATGAAACAGAGTGCTTATTGCTTATGCATATTATATATTATTCCTGTAAAAATAGCCACCAAGGGAGGTATGTGTCATGGACATGATTGGCGATGACAAAATCTAATAATGCTAAATGTGCTATACGCTCCTCTGTCATGCAGCTAAAGCAGTCCATCGATGTAGGAACAAGGGTGACCATATTAGCTGACTCCTTCCTGGACTGAGAGCTCCTAGTGAACACAGCTACCAGGACCAAAACAGCCTCACAGACCAACCTGGATTAGTTTATGATAGGGGATAGGCTACAGTATCGAGGTGGTTATCTTGCCATGTTTAGCTCTTTGCACCCAAGGGCTGAGTCAGGGCTAATGGAACTAATGGCAGTTAGCAATTAGTTAAGTTAGGTTTACAACAAGTAAAGCTACCTTTACATCAAGAAAATGTAAATGACCTAGACACTGCATTCCCTGTCAGTCTTGGAGGCTGTGTTGGACCTGGTGACCAGTCGAAGCTAAAGAGCCCGGTTGTATCGCCAGTGGCAGCTAAAAGTTATGGTTAACTACTTTGGCAACAAGCACGCTAAAGTTTTCTGTCCAGATGATCCATGATCCAGTTTCACCCAATCCACTGAATAAAGTTAAAACATTTCCTTTTTGTACAGTAAGGCCTGTGCCCCTCCCCCTACTCCTGGATGTGTAAGATTGAAAGAAAATTTTGCGTATGCTGGTGAGTGCAGGAGTTTTTAATCATTTTCAAGGAAAAGACAAACACCATTAAAATAAATAAATACCAAACACCATTAAATATACCTACAAACAAGTTTTCATTTTTGGGCTCATGTACTTCATTCTCAATTTTGTAAATGCATTCAAACAAGAGAAAAGCTCACACACAATAAAACCTTGAGAAGCGCAGAACAGTGAAAACACAGATCCACATACAGTATGAAACTCAGTTTCTTTTTCAAATTTCACTCATACTGTACTGACAATAAGATTCAATTCCACTGAGTCAATTTTCAACAATTGGCATTACTTTATCTCTGTCATTTTTCCTCAGTTGAGGTGAGAAATGAGAAGGCTTCAAAGGAAAATCGGGCGGCTAGTTATCTTGAGCCTACGGAAACAAAGACAAGGAGCGCGACAGCACCTCAATACTTTTCCTTGTCACAAGGGCCTCAAGAAAGTGACTGAAATTTTATTTTTGGAGTCACTAACTTTTGACTTGTCAGATTCTTGCAACCTGTCATCATTTCAAATGTGTCTGTGGGCCTCTACTGCTACCTTAAAACTCTGACTCGAGTCCTGTATAATTTCCCCATCTTCCCAGCTCCCTCTGTGCTAAATTGCATTGGAAGATGGATTTTTGGCATCTGAAGCTGTCAGGTCTCAGCCATGGAAGACTTTATGCACTAGTACACCCGCTATGAAAGTGATTCTGGAGGGATGGAGGGGTATAAGAGTGGTGAGTCAAGTACTGACACTCCAGCAGGTCTTTGAGCATTTTTCTGCCTGTGATTGTATGTATTTAACAATAATGTCGATGCTGTAGATCTCCCTTTTTCTGTCTTCTCATCTTTCCTTTCTCTTTTTCTCTGTCTCTCTAAATCTATTTCTCCTGCCTTCCCTCAATCTCACTCTCTCGCAGGTGTCATAATGATGATAGGATCTGGTCCGGCAGCAATCTGAAGACCATCCTCATTCCAGACTGAACTATTATCTTCATTTTCATTACAGTTATTGCACTGTGCATATGCATTGATTGGAGAACATATTTTACATTACAACATGGCCAGGGTGAATATGCTATTCTGATTGGCTGAAAGGTGGTCATTAATTTTCAATAACAGGACCCCTCCAACAAAATGTAGATGGAATGGATGGAAATTTTTACTTGTGTGCTTGCAAAAAAAAAAAAACGTCAGGCAAGTTGAATTTAAGGATGTCTGTGCTTAGAAGTAAAGATTTTCATTGTCTTCTCTGTGTCACAGTCACAGCACTGACACCGCTGTGATAACAATGTGCAAATCCAAAGACGCCGTGTTTTTTTTTGTTTTTTTTTTGTATAATGCCTCCTTCTCCTCCTCCTCCTTCACATTATTTGTGCAAACAAGACTCTTCCCATCCCTGCACGTTTGAATCATAAATGTATTTCTCGCCCTCTCTCCTCTGGTAAGCACCTATACACATTTGAAAAGGGTTGAGCAAGTGCCAGAGAAAGAACGAACAAGCAAGAGGCTATCAAAGCAATCAAGCTGCCAATATTTGCTGACAGTTACTTGACAATATTAGCCTACCACCGTCTGAGGGAAAAAGCCTGCTGTTCATGTTAACGAAGCAGTGAGAGAACCAAGTGGTATTTGAGAGGTCACAGAGTTGTTATGCTTTATTAAAGGAGCACATGCAAAGCATCCATTTAGTCTTAATTACTAATTAGGCAACCCTCAATGTGATTTGTCTCATGAAATTTTTAAAATACTATACGGTGGGCCCCAACATTCAGAGTATGCAGGAATATCATGAAATATTTAGACCATATAATAACAAGCCTCTTCATTTCAAAGCCAGTGATTCTCTGTGGACACTTGGTACTGGTTAAATATAAAATGCTATAGGGTTCATGAATATGATTGATAATATATTGATAAGCTGGACGTATAGCAGAACAACCATGAGACTGCTAGAAAATCCTGTCTATCCTTGACTATAGAATCTAAAAAAGGACAGGAAGATATCCTGTGCTGCAATATAAAGATTGTATACCAATAAGAGACCAGCTAGAAGAGCGTACTCAGTACAGTGCAGATCCCCACCAGGCAACAGATGCTGAAGCACCAACTGCAATATCAGCACAACTGCCAGATGCATCCGGCAGGGATTCACACAGTTCTTCCAACATGAACATGACTTCCACATATATGTTGTCCTGAGCTGAAACAAGATTTCAAACTGAAGCAGTTGTTGATCACTTGCAGCCCCTAGCAATCGGTTAAGAAGAGTGAGAAGTCAGCTGTCAATGGTGGTACAAAACAGAGCAGTCAAAAAATAACATTACTGCCTCATGGTTGTATGCCTCCTCCAACTAGTCAAGAATACATTCATGTCTATCTAGACTCACATAATGTATGAATTTAATGTGTAACTTAACACTATATTGACCTGTAACTTTGAATGAATTTATGAAAGGTATTCAGTGTATTTTTTTTGACAAAATAGAAGTATTCACCATACATGTTCACTTGGAGCCTATTTTTACAGAGAAGTACAGAGGACTGATAGAGAGCTGAACATTATGATTTCACAATGAAGTTGACCTTTGACCTTTTGGATGTAAATGCCATCACCTCATCATTTTATCCTATAAGATATCTGGGTATAGTTGTGCCACAATTAGTGTATCAATTCTTAAGTTATGGCCAAAACAGTTTTTTGTGAGGTCACTGTGGCCTTAAACTTTGACCTTCGTCCACCAAAATCAGATAAGTTCATCACTGAGTCCAAGTCATCATTTGTGACAAGTTTGAAGAAATTCTTGAGATGGCATACACATGCATGCACACGTGCGCACACACACACGCACACATGTAAGTGATCACATGTTCCCCTCCAGGCTTATAATTTGTGGTAAGAAAGCAAAAAGAACAGTAAAGTAAGTGAAGTAAGTAAAGTTGTTAGATCCCATTATCTGCAATCACGCTTGAAACAGTGCATGGACTTAACAAGGGCAGTTTTCTAATTGTGCACATAAAATCTTTGTCTGAGTCACAAACACATAGAGCTAACAAAATACTTAAGATTCATTCTAACTGTCTGATGTTGGCTAATTGCCTAAAGAAGCAGTGACTGTAAGTAAGAATAAGGTGTGAACTGGAACCATACATCCACAATGAAGCTGTTATTTAAGATGCAAAACAACAACAGAAGATAAACCAAAACATTAACAAACTGCCTATATTACATTATATTCAATTAATGTTCGACACAGTGGCAAACTCCTCTTCGCTTTTAATACTTTAACTTCAGGTGAAAATTTACTTTAGTATAAAGGAAAGTTCTTTGTTTGATGGCCTTCCAAAGAATATGTGATTTAAGCAAATGCATTTCTACTTTAAGACTGAAGCCCAGCGTTGTGCATTTTAATTGGTGAGGTGGATGTGCATGTGCACACTCACACGCATTAAATCCAGCCTGGCTCCTTTGTCCCCTCCCAACACTCAGAGGCCCTTGCTCCCCACTCCAGCTTTGACTCCCTCAGCGCTCTGAGGGTTTTCTCTCCATGACACACACTAACAATGACTGATGGGTAACAAAGCTTGCTGGAAAATGTCACTTTCTATTCCACTCATGTGTGTAAAAGCATGTGCAGGGGGAGGGGAAAGGGGAGGGAGGGGGGTCAGTGAGGTCAAACGAGATGTAATACGTCTAAATGTAAAAAATGGGGGGTGAAAATTATAATTTTATGGAACCGTGGGAAAAAGAGACGCATAAATCGTGATTTTTCCGTCTGATCATTTGTCACAAGGGATTACTTTTTGCAGAATTCATGGCAAAGCACAACTCATTGTGTATGCCTTTTCTACCTATCGTAGTCAATCTGAGGTCATTATCCAGTGGAGTATGTTTGTGTCCGTCAATCAATCAACCTTAACTCCTGTCACCGCAATAACGTTAAATAGTCCAACAACTGGAAAACCAGCAGCTACAGACAAAGCTTAACAGCACAAGTGCAGAATAATGAGTGGCATCAGCTGTGAGCAACAAAGTAAAACTACTTTCATGCTTTTCATGCATCAAGCTTTTTATTGCGTCTTTGCCCCAAACTGACCACAGCATACTTGCAGGGTGTTAATAGGGTTTGCCGATCAATACCAATGACTCAATGATTACTGCAGGTGTAGGAATTTCTTGTATTGTGAGCTTACTCTATAACCTGTGCTCTGTTTTGAAACAAAACTCCCTGAACGTTAGTTCTATTTATGTAGCTCTGGAGATATACTAAAATGTATATATTTTTTGTTGTAATGCAAATGTATCCTAGACCACCTCTGAAGATGGTTTGGTGATAATAATAAATATTCATCCTCAGTGCATCTTGGATGCTGGATGCAAACAGAGTTATTTTATGTTAAAGCTCTGCTTGATTAAAGGGGTTATAGATTATAAAAATACTATTATGCTGGTGCTCAGTTTTCCAAGTAAAGCTAATGAGGTTTACAAACTTGCACCTACATTTGCAGTTTTAGTCCACAACAAGTGTACCATTTCTCGTTTTAATTCTACAGAGGCTGGTCCAGTAACTTGGAGATGTGAAAAAATACACTGTATTGGGACCAGCTTTATTCAAACATCATACAGATAATAAGATGTTTTTGTTTTTTTTTCCAGCACAGGGCCAGACCTGTGCACAGTTTAAAAGAATTCACCCATGCAACTCAAACCAAACAAATTTCTAAGATTACTGATGAAGAATTTATACAGTTCTCAACCCCTTGACACAACTCCCCACATGACTACAAACACACAGTTTGCTTGGGGTATGCTGGCTGCTACTGATTCACAAAGAAAAGTTTGCAATATTTTCTTTCACAGCATCTCTTATCATTTTTATTGATCTAAGAGTGCAAGACCCAACACTGCACTTTAATAATTCAAAAATATGTTATAATGTAGCATATGGTATGAATTCTCACAACCTTCCCTGTGATGCTGTCTAAGTATTTTTTTAATGCATTATATTAATTCAAGTATGATTTTTATTATGTGCACACGTGAGATAGTAATGTGTCTCTAAAATGACTAATTCATGTGCACAAATCAGTAAACTGGTCTGTTGAATAAATAATTTGTGAGCACATCTACTAATACCTAATTTGTGTCCCCAGATAACACAGTTCATTCCCTCAAATTAAAAACATCAAATAGCTATTCAAGTTAGTTAGCAAGGTACAGTGTGCTAGTAGCAAGCTAGCAGCGATATTTTAATATATTATTGAATTAATATCCGCACTGAACTTGAAGAAAACATTTGTCTTTGACGGCATATAAATCTCCTCTGTAAAGTACTTGTCCTGTGTTCTCCTTTCAGAGAAAAGAAATCAGAAACCAGCAGGATATTTTTTTTTTGTTCCATGATGCTGCTCCCTAGTTTTGCATTTATTTGACTGAATACTGTTAGGTATAGATGGAGATGTTACATAAAGCATAACATCAGCATAACATCAGTATTCTATCAGGCGGAGGAGACGGTCACACTGAGCCAGACAGCATCCTGCTTCACAACAAGAGCCACAGTTGAATAACAACCCACATTAGCTTTTCTGCTAAATTCTCCCTCTTATCTAATTTACAAACACACTTGTTCTTGTTCTGCACCTGAGCTTATTGAACAAGTGACCAAACGCGCACTGCTAAGGTCATGAGTCATGACTTGTGGCTACAGGGTAAGTTTGTTTACTTTGCCTCTTGTTATCTACGGTGTAGAATCAGGACTCTGGCAGCTGTTGTCAATCAAACAAACACTGGCACGCCCCTTTGGCTGCCTAAAGTAAAAAAGGAACATTTTTTATTTCCCTAAATACTTTTTTCTGTACTTTTAATAATAAAAAATAAAGAATAATAAAAAAAAACTTGGTACAATTATTTTTAAATACAAAGTGCGATTGGCCTAAAATTGTTGTGATTGTATCTTGAAATGGTTGGCATTGATTGCAACACAAAAATCTCAGCATGTTTACATGTTTACATACATGTAGTAGTAAACAAACCCTTTGCCCCACTTAACGCTGCAATGGCCATCCAAGCCTAGGTTAATATATTCCTCCAAATGATCTTTATTCTCTTCCTCATTTTGATGCTACATGTGTTTAGCACTGGTTGAATCTTTGCTTGTCAAATTTGGCTGTACAACAAAAGTTATCAGGTCATGGACAATTACACTTAGACAGACCGGAGAGTAGACAGATTAGGTGTTAAAGACAACAATGTGCTGTCTTTTATGTGATCTTTACTGTAACGTCTTTGCAGATTGTATAATAATAATAAATTTCTCCAACAATACTGAGATAACTTTGACTTTATTGCGACACATTATCAAACAGTTTACCCTGATACCTGCCAGACTAAGTGGGCATTACTGGCTGAAAAGATTTAATTTATAGGCCTTAAACACACACGGGGCACACAAATCCCATTAGTTGTGATTTTCTGGAGAGTAAATTCAGAAGTCAATTAGTCACCCTCTAATGGGTGAGGACAAAGTTTCCCTGTTAAGTCAACAACTTTACTCTTGCAGGATCATCAGAGTGCATTTCAGTACATGCTGGGGAATATAAATACCTGGCTGCCATTCATCGTGTTCCAGTACATTTGAGCTGCACTTTACAAACATGACACAAACAGGTCCGACACTTACATAACTATAATCTAACCTTATTCCTTCACATAAAAAGACTGATGGATCTCTTTTGCTCCCACACTCTTTCTCATCTTGTGTTTATGAGCAACAACATACCATGAGCTTGTCATTAACTTCCTTCAGATGGATTCTCCTATGCAGCTCTCTTTCAGTGCTGCCTTTGTTGATATCTTAAGATCCTCGGGGCCATTTGTCATTGTGGAACGGCACAATGAATAAGAACAAAAGATTATGTGATGATATTACACAGTTAAATTAAGTACATTTGTTGTCAGACACATTCGTTTAACAGGAAATAGAGCACCTTGACAAAGATCTTCAAACTCGGGGTTTTCTTTATAGGTGTTGTCAGTCACAGCTCGGTGTGTGATAGTGATTATTGCAACATTTCATTTCCTAATATGCATATACAAATAATATGCAACATTGTAGCGTTTTGTCAGACACATTACAAAATCATAATGGCTTTCAGGACTGTGTTTTTCATTAAAAAAGGGACTGCAGGCACACTGACATTTGTCCCTAGTCAGTCTAGTTGAGAGCTGGCATCGCTGGAACAAATATCAACAAAACAGCTTTTGAATTTATTAAATTTAGGTCCCAAACAGCATTGTGCCTGTTCACCACTCTCATACTTAAGCACTGGGGTCTGTTTTATGATTTCTCCTCTTTGAAGTTAGGAAACTTATAAAACAAAAGCAATTGAAGGAGCTCTTTTCACCTCATCCTCGACTCGCTCATTTCCAGAGAAAAATATAATCTGTTTGATGCTGATTAGCAGCATTGGCTATATCTTCACCCACAATCAGGGTGTCCTGGTGTGCAACCAGGGGCCGGGCATGTCAGTGTGCCCTTGTATGTGCAAAGGGAAGACAGAAATGAATCAGGAAAAAATGAATATTCTGTACAAAGAGCAGATGTCAGGCGTTGTAGTCCCTTTTGTACATTTTCTAGACAAATCCAAGGTCGACATGTCTGCTTCGTGTATCTGCATGAACAAGATGGATTTCTCATAGTACTGTAAGCAGAGAAAAATATGTTCAGTCTAGTGAAAACATCTCCTGAGTTGTCTCCATAAACGACACAATAACTGTAACAAAATGCTTTTTTGTAAATTGAGACCTTAAACACGCATTGGCTCCATGCAGTTTTAATTCAGCCACTGCGTTCAGTGAGTTAGCAGCCTGGTCTCATTCCCAACTCGTCACATACCAATGATTTGTCACTGCCCCTCAGTGACTCATACAGACGCGCACGGTACCTGTTAGCGGCTGAAAGCAGTTCACCAGGCTTTCAACCTAGTATAAAGAGGGAGAAAGTCCACATCCAGAGGAGGTGGGGTGGATGGATGACTCAAGCAAACACAGGACATTCACCCAGGAGACCGGGATTTGTGTCCCATGTAAAAAACCTAAAGGTACATAATGTTAGATGCATCACCTGATTTTTTTTGTCATGTGACTCTCATCTTGTGAGTGGTTTTAGAGATGTCATATGACCTACATAACGTAACACACTCCTTGCAACCACGAAAAACAGTCTTATCCTAAACCTACCCAAGTCGTTTTTGTGCTTAAACCTACCGAAAGTGTGAGTGTTTCAGAGGGTTAATTTCATGTTAAAAATGGCTTTCTGGCTGCAGGGTATCTTGTATTTCAATATCAGCTGATGGGCACGTCGATGATCTTGTTTGCTTATCTAGATCAGTATTAAACTGAGACTGTGTCATAACCAATTAAAAAGTCCTTGTAGTAAGTTTAAGAATGTAAATTTACATGACAAATAGTTTTTAAAAAAAATAGAAAATCATTTGTAATCTAATGCAATCAATCAATAGCTGATGAGCCCTTTAACTGACCATGTGCTGTGCCCCGTCTACTCTGGGCTCACTGAGAACAGTGAGGCTTGGCTGTATTCACTCTGTCTGTCACCTCTTAAATCAAGGGCCTCCCCAGTAAGTCTTGCAGGGCATCCAGGGTGATTTCAAACGCATCGGTCTCCACAATGGTTATCTTGAACCAGTGAAGCGGAGAGAAAGAGAAAGGTTTCAATTCTATCTTTTCTCACCTAGAACTCCAAAGAAAGAGGCAATTTTATTTCCCTATGGAAATATGCTGATGACGTACTATCTGGCTTTACCGTACATGCATTTGTAGCTGACACTGATTTATTTCTTCTAATAAAAGCCTTTAGTGAATTTATGTCACAAATGTATTATTCTGACAAAATCTTTGAGGTATATTTTCAATTACAATTCTAGGAAACTTCACTGTTCTTTGAGGAAGCTTTGAGATGATAGCAACTTTAATTATTTAAATTTTTGGCCCATTACTCTATTTGTCATGAATGATGCACTTCTCAGTCTGTAAAACTACCTGCAAAAACTACACATCAAATTTATATATCAGGCAGCTCAGCTGCGCTCATGCAGAATTTATTCTATAATTCATGTGAATAGGTTAGATGGGCAATATTTGCCTGGCCTCTGGCCTTGCCTGCTGCAATGCTCTGTGCTCAATGGAGAAGGCACCAGGAGCCAAGGATATTTGCCTAGTAGCATGCCCACGGCATATAACTGCATAAGCACTGTGCCAAACCAAAACAATATGCAGGCATTTTGTTTTCCTGGGAAAGTTAACTCACTTTTTACTAAGTTTTAAGGTTGTTTACTTTTACAGAAACCTTGTACATTAGAGATGCTTTTGATTCATATAAATGCTTCAGTCCAATAATGGCTGGTTGTGTCTGCACATTAGATTGTGAATAAAGTCATTTTAGATGGTATTGAGAGAGAGTTTTACAGTGTGAAATTTCAGGGAATAGAATAAGAACTCTTAACAGAGCCTCAAGAGTTGAGCTTAATCTGCTGAATGCGGGTTTCTCCTTCAACACACTCGCCGTCCTTAGAAAAACTCCATCTGCAAGATGCAGTTATTAGTCAGAGTTTGTTAGACTCCTGCCAGGTTTTAAGCAAAATCCCAATGGGATTGGTTTAGCTTTCATGAGACGCTGCTGCCTCACTTTCTCTCCTCTGTTTCAAAGAGGATTACATGACAAAGACATTAATGCCATAAAATACATTTTTTGGCATAAAGGTGACTTCTAACAAAAAGTTGATTTTTTTTTCACTTTTCTTTTAAATATGAGGCTAAGCATGCTATTTTTAAACATAATCAAAATATCAAAATAAAACATTTAAATAGCAGGTGTAAATAGTAGCTGGGAAGCAGGTAGTCAGGGGCGGATTTAGTCATTTTGGGGCCTAAGGCAGATACAGACAGGGGCCCTCCACATCCCTTGTTCACTCCTGTCTCTTCTTCTGGAGGAGAAGAGACTGGAGGGATATAAAGGAAAGAACCAACTTCTTCTAGTGAGTACTGTCAGAGGCTGAAACACAAACACACACACAGCTGATACCTGCCGGTCCATGCTGGCTTGCTACGATTGCCTCAGTGAACTGTTCCGTAGGCGCATGAAGTGCGTGCCACTCGTCTGGCAGAGAGGGCTCAGGATGGAGAAAACGAACCTAACTCATATCTTGGAGATGCGACTCAACAATCAAGTTTTTCTAGATACTGTTTTATACCTACTGCAGCTTTAACAAAAATAGTTTTGCACAAAAATAGTTTTAAAAAAAAACTCAACTTCAAGTTTTATAGGACTTTTTCTGTGGCTCTTGGTAGCTTGGGGCCTAAGGCAATTGCTAACCTTTTCTTAATGATAAATTCCTCCATGTTAGGATTATAAAGTGGATTAAACCCTAAAAACTCTTTCTAACTGTTGTTGTCTTTCTAATGTTGTAAATGTGTGTTGTAGCGCAAGTGCAAACATTGTTGTCTATATGTATCTGAGTTGAATATGGACCCCAGCAAGAGAAGTTGTTGCCAAGGCAACTACTGATCCCTATAAACGGACCCCTATAAACAATAAACATTAAACTCAAATCCAAATTGTCTCTGACTCTCACACATCTCTGACCCAGGGGAAACCTTTGTTGCTGAATACTCTGCTTTGCCATGAGGCTTCTGCTGTACTTGATTAGAAAACTGTTTTCTGTTCATGCTTGATTTTAATGGGAGTACCCTTAAATGAACAGTGCTTCCTTTCTGGATAATAATGAATGTCTGACACTTGTTATTTTGCATTGTAACTAATAACACCGCTCAGTAACAAGCCTTTGCTAAACAAGCATCCATAGAAATCTCCTCCAAATGCAAAATAGTTATCCAAAGAATGTAATAGCACATTACAATGGATGGCTTCTATAATAGGCAATTTGGATCCAAACAACCATAAATCCACAATTTTATATTGATACTCACACCATTTGCCACATTTTTTGCCTGTTTAATTTAATTTGTGTTACTTCAGTTTGTAAAAGTTGCAGTTTCTATGGTGATTTTTGAATGTAAAAGGTTGGTGACACTGGCAGCATGGATCAGCAGGATGTTACACAATTATGCAGAGGTCTTATTTACAGGATTGCAAAAACAAGTAGCTAATCTGTCTGAGCTGTGTACATATCATCTGTGTGTGTGGTCATCAGGAATTCTCATTAAAATGTAAGTACAAGAAGAGACACTGACCCAGTCTCCTTCAAGAGACCTGAAAATGACCACAAATATACCCAGACTTATAACGAATAGTCTGATTGGTCAACATTATACATAGTTAAAGAGTTGTCCTGCATTCTGTCAGAAACAGCACAGTATAGACAGCGTGCAGGAAAGGGTGGGGAAGGAAGATTGCCTTGGTGACTAGCAACAGCAAGGTATTCTGGGATAACATGACAATGATGTGGGTTTTTTGCTGTTTCTCTCCTATCTCTTAATCTAAAACATGCAAATGATTCTTTCACACTATTAAAGTTAAGTGGAGAAAATGAGCAGAGAGCGAGGGATTTGGTCTGCCATGGTTGAGCGAGTGAGTGAGCAGGGCAGACACTGAGGCAAGAAGGAGGGCATACAAACTAGATGCTTATGTTTCGGACATGATGGCCAACAAGAAATGGATGTTAGTACGCGTGTCAACTGGGGCCACAATGCCTCGACCTAATGAAAATTGGCTGAGCATAAAGAAACAGTGACAAATTAAATGGGCCATCGAAAGCACTGCTCGCGGTCGAAAGACAGTGCGAGCATTTCCTGATGGAATTAAAATCATTGCACTTCATCTTTAACTGCCAGCTAAACTGCATTTTTTATTGGACAAGAGCTTGCAATAAGCTGTGTTTCAGAGGCATGGTAAGGCTTAGCTCAACTTGGCTCGCCAGAAATTCGAACTGATCACCATAGTGACGCCAGGTGAAACTGCCGTGACATCATCTGCAAGGTCATTTTTAGTGCATATGTACACATGCAGCACGAGATGCAGTCTTGTAGCACCATTTATCATGACTTAGAGGCATTCAAATGATTTTAATTTAGGAAAGAACAATGTGAAAATAGTCAGCATGAGCCAATATGTTTCTCACTAGAAATGACTTACCACACAAGTTGCATGGTGGGAGTCACTGGCAACAAAGCTGCTTCTACTGTAGTTTTGTGGAATTCTAGAATAAGAAGCACAAAGAAAAGTCCTTTTATGTTTTGCACAAAAGTGTTTCGCAAAGACATACATATACACATTCAAACATGTCTACTCCACAAACAAAATTGTGCAGTCAAAATGCAGAATATCCAGTAAAATATGAATATTACATTTTTCTAGATTTTCTAGAGTAGGTAGTAGTACTGTACTTAATCTTTGCTCTAATGCAGCAGATAATGGTAAATCACACTAAGCATAGTAATACTGGATGTCTGATTTAAGAAGTTTGTTTGTTTTTTTTTAAAAGCAGTTTTTATAACTTGGCAAAGGAAACCAGAAGAAATATAGGTCCAAAGGGACTGTTTTCGAGTTGATTTTCATGCTTTGTTCCATGATGAGTGATGAGGTTAGCCAATTAACACCCTTGGTGTCACTGACAGGTTAAGAGTTGGTTGTTAAATCTATCGTGATCACTGTCAGACTTAATTTACAGGAAACAACTTTGACTGTCTTTTAACACCAACTTTTTGTTGACAGCGAGTTAAATCACAAAATAAAACACAATTACACTGTGAGATTTGTGAAGTTCAAAACAAAACATCAAAAACACCAGAAATGTATACTATATTAGATAGATAGATGGACGGATAGATAGATAGATAGATAGATAGATAGATAGATAGATAGATAGATAGATAGATAGATAGATAGATAGATAGATGGATAGATGGATATTTTATTCTCATACTCTGCTGCCTGTTTTCTTATTTTATGTTGTACAATGATTTGGATTGACTTGTGTCTTAAAAATGAAATTAGATAATACAGGAGCACATAAGCTCCACTTTAACAACTATCCCCGTCGTCACACGCAATAAATTTTCCATTTTAACAGAGTAACAGATGGCCGCCATGTCATTGTCAGATGCCTCGCTTTTTTTTAGCGCATGACATATATTGTATGGCTGAACAGCTGGATGGATGAGATGGATTGGTGGGTGGACCGGTGGGTGTGCGGTTAGGTTAGGGGAACACACTTGACTGGTGACACTTACTTTGCTATTCTGCAGAGTGACGTGGTGAAAAGTAAGCGGGCAGTGTAAAAAGAAAGTGACAGCATCAAATGACCAATCCTCTCCTCCTATCCCAATATATGTGTTTCTGAGTGATGAGTGAGACCAGAGTGGAGTGCTGCTGACAGCCAAGAAATGATCTCTCAAATAGAATTCTGAAATGATAGTACGTACTGTGAGGTGAGCATGAGACGGTCAAGGCTAAGGCTATCCCAAGATATACATTTACACTTTGGTTTAAGATATATATTATTGAAAGCCATATAAACACTGCAGCCGCAGTCAGTGCTGCGACAGTACAGAGGTATGGTTTTGAACAGGTGATATGTATAGAATCAGAGGGGTCTTGTTATTAATGAATGCAACAGAAGGATTCGCAAATTTGGGGATTTATATAATATTTATTAAAAATATTTTCAGTGCACAAAAATATTTACTGTTGGATATGAATGATAAAAAAACAAATCCACAGTTGCATTCACTGTACTTTGTATTAGACAAAAACTAGAAATAATGCGTTCTTTATTATTCACTGAATAAGCACAACAGCAACAGTAGTGGTTCCCAAACCTTTTCTGGCACACACCTGGGGATGGAACTGATAAAAAAGGATTCAAAAGTTGAATTTTAGTGAAATAAAGGATAGCTGAATAGAATCGGGAAACTCTTATTTGTTTATTTCCCCTACATGGATCGTATTCATTAGACTTAATTTCACGCTGTATTTCTCTCCTGGTCTTCCACACCCCCACTGCAGTGGCTCCAAACCTATTGGCTATTAAACCTTTATTAGCCTTTATTAGAGGCTAATTAGAAACACATTACAACAGACCTTTACAGTAGCAAATAAGTAAAGTGTATTATTTTCTAGGCCTGCAGCTAATAATTATTTTCATACAGTAGTTGATTAATCATTTGATTACTTCCTTGATTAATCGATTAACAGTTGTTTGGTCTATAAAATGTCAGAAAGTGGTGAAAAATGTTGACCAGTGTTTCTGAAAGCCTGCAAGATGATATTGACTTGTTATTACGTCATTTTGCTCACAACCCAAAGATATTCACTTCACAGTCATAGAGGACTAAAGAAACCAATAAATGGTCACATTTAAGAAGCTGGAATCAGAATTTATACTTTTTTCTTTAAAAAATTACTCAAACTAATTGATTGAATATCAGAATAGTTGATGATTAATTTCATAATAGATTAATAATTGATTAATCATCAGCTCTATTATTTTCCACAGTTAGACCCTTATACGACTATTAAAGAGTAATTAGGGACACATTACAACTTAACTGTACTGTACACACACACACACACACAAAAAAAAAATCACAAAATAGTCTGTATCTGCTACTTGAGACAGACCTTTGGTTGGTCTTATAAAGGTCCAAGTGTTTACACTTTAGTTTACAGTAATTACCCTCCAATAAAGTCTAATAAGGGTCTAACTGTTGAAAATAATACACTGACAGACAAATACTTGACAGTATTTCTGTTATAATGTGTCCCTAATTACCACTCTAAGTATGAGAAGGGTCTAATAAAGGGTCTAATACTGTCTCATAAAGAACAAGTTTTGTCTAAATTGATACAGAGTACAGCTTGTTACGTCTTATTAGTGTACTGTAAAATACAGTGGGACCATAAATGTATTTTCTGATGCACACACACATTTCTTGTATTGAATAAATGTAACAGAAATCCACAAATGTATTTAAAAGTCTTTGCAGTTTTCACCAAAATTATATTTTGTTATATTTAGATACTGACTGTTAAACCTGCATTTACAATACAAACTGCTTGTCACAGGCTACAGATAATTCCCTTTAAAAATGCATTTGTGAATCGATTTGTAGTCTCAAAACACCCACACACACAAATGACAAGCAGTTTGTAAATGCAAGCCCAGTGATTCCACAGATTCCACAGATATGGCAATGTCCTTACTGCACCGGATCAGTCCCTCCAGGCCTCTGCAAAGATATATGACGAAAGGCTTCATCTGGAGATGTTAGGGGCCGTTGTCCACTGACAGCAGCTTTTAGCTTAATCAGACAGCATAAGCACCATAAAAATAGATTGCAAATAATTTCCCAGGTAATAAAGTATTGATGTTTGTCAGGACTTGATGGGTAAACAGCACAATAATTCATATGCTCTGCAAAGTGCTGACGATAGTCCATAAGTCATGACTGTCTGTCATTCACACAGTGTGTTAGTATCTTGTAGTTCAAAGCCTACTTAGTGCTATTATTTTTTCATCTTTAGAGGGGCTTCATTTATCACTCTGGACTTCCCTGTATTTGTGCACAAGAAATGTAATATTGAGGATTAAGAATGAATACAAAGGACATGGAGCTAAAACAAAACAAAACAAAAAGACAATGCATCTGTTTTTAATTAAATAAGGAAAAAATCAGCCTCTTATTCAAATAGATGACCATTTTCTACTGTTAATAAGTTTTTTTCTTATTGAATTACTCTTAACAATAAAACATATTTAGACAGCTTTGTTTATGAAGGATACCAATCAAGTGTTGCTGACTCCACTTCAGTACTAATTGTTAACATTAAAACATAATTAAAAAGTGACGATCAAGCAGAGACGCAAACAAGCTCTGCTTTGCTAATTTAAAAGTTAAACAATAACATAATCCCTCAAGTATCACAGCGTATATGACTGTTTTAGGGCAAAGTTGCTAATGAGCACAGCAACACTTCGCATTCATATATGGATATACTGTACAGAGCAATTAAGAGGTAGCTTAAGGTGGTGGAAAACACATTATTA
>JAJHUR010075593.1:0-10078 GCA_027495735.1 Lutjanus campechanus | reverse complement strand
GGCCAACGGCATTTAAATGTCAACTATTGTTAATCTCGCACACCAGCTGGAAGTGTTGATTGAATACATGCTCTATGCTGCGTTCAAGTCAGCAAACAAAATCAGGATATTTGGAGAAACCATCTACAGCAGCCTCCAAGTGATGAATACAGGGCTTCACTTAATAATATTTATCGCAGGAGAGAAAAAGCAAGAATACCCCCTGATATACATATGCTGCAGAATTTAAACAGTAAGTTATGTCATGTAAATTGGCTAAATAATAACATACCATGAATAAAAATGTGTTATTATACTATCCTGTATCCGGTAAGGTCAAGTAAAGTTTTATTAGTCATACGTAGGTTAACACAGGGTCAACAGTAAAATGAAATGTGTAGGATGAGGAGAACAGGTCAGCTCAGCAGTAAGAGCACTAGTCAACATAACAGTACTTGTCAGATAAAGACAAAACAAGATATGAAAGAAAATGTTCAAATATATAATTTTGGTTAATAAAATACAACACTACACTAATAGTACATACTAATTCTAACGATGCCTAAATATTAAAATGATGATTTGTGTGGGTAACTGTATATAGAGTATTGCACATATACATGTATGTGTCAGCCCATTTTGCATATTGATAAAAAAAAAAAACTATGTAAATATGTTAGGACGATTGTGATGTATGTATCAGTAGTGGTTGATAGCAGTAGTGATGGTTGATGGTGCATATTTGCAGACAGACATGCTATATGGATTATAATAAGAATTTAAGAATATAATAAACGTTTCAACTATTGTATTTTACATTAATTTACATTAATCTTGTCCCGGTCACGCCCCTGTTTCATCCTGCATTAAGTGGATGAACAGCAGAGAAAATGGATTGATGAACTTGTCATAATGCTGCAAAGATATAACATAATTTTATAAAATAGAAAAATCTATCACTGTTGGATTTGGAATGCTCAAAATCTCCCAGTAGGGAGAAGTATGTGGATCTTCATTGTTCACCATCAAACAAAGCAGCCAAACCAGCTATGTCACAGGGAAAAAATTTCAGTTTCTCTTTGTCATGACAGATACTGGACTTCTGAGGCAGATGCTGATAACAGTATTAGGGAATAAAAAAAAAATCTGATATTGATGTCAGTTGGTGTTACAATGATCCCTCAAATGTGCTTATCAAATACTTGTAACAAAGATGTGTAACAGAGGCAGGATATTTTACAGTTTAACAAACATCCACAGTTTCACTGATCATTTTTAAAGCTTTTTTTTTTTTAAAATTGGTTATGAAAAAGTCTCAATTTATTGGTGATACTTCTGTAAGAGCTACACAAATTAATGGGACCACACACAAGATGATCACCTATTTCTATACAGTTATTCTTAATTCCTGCCATACTGTCCAGTTCTCTGTTAAATCAGATGAAACAAGCCTATATTTACATTTTTCCAGGCAAAGTTCCTTGTGCTTTAATAATTAGAAGTGAAAAATGCAAATAGAAAAAAAATACATACATGTATAAAAACCTCAAATTAAGAAAAAGGATCATATATGTATAAAATGCCAACTATATAACTGAACGATATAAAATCTGCATCATGTTTGGTCTAAGAAAAGTTTTCTTATTAGCACATATCGGACAACATACATGCCAGTAATGATGTAGACCAATACAGCTGAGATTGGCCAGTATCTGTCTGGTTCTATTATAATTGTTACATTCACAAAGCCACATATCAGCTGTGCTTAAGGTAACCTGTAGCTATTGTTTTTACAGTATATTTATTTGCTTTTGCCGTGATTGTCTTTAAAATGCAATTTCTGTAATGTTTTAATTATTTATCAGCTTGCTTATACTTTTTGTTTTAATGGTCTTTTAAATCCAATTTTCATGTTTCATTTTAATTTATTTCTATGCTCATGTAAAGCACTTTGAATTGCCTTCTGTCTGAATGGTGCTGTACTATACAAATAAACTTGCCTCACTTGCAAAGAGCACCCGACTTTTCCGATCAGTTTTCATGAGACTTGAACGCAGCATTAGCTTTTTTTAAGCAAAGCAATAGTGACAAAAAGCGATTAAAAGCAAAACAAATCTTGTGCTACAACGCTGCTGGATTCGTGCCACCAATTGGACGCTAAAGCTGTAGGTTGTAACGGCTTCCCAGGTCTGTCAGCTCTTCAGTTTGACATTAAAGAGACAGAAACATCCAACATGTAGTTCATACTGTCGTGTCTGCAGCTCCTCACCTGTCCTGCCTGCTCGTTGAAAGATTCACTCATCTTCACTATCACGTTCTCATTCGCCTCATCGTTTGGAGCCATGTCGATGCTCGCAACCCACTGTTAATTCAATAAAGTCAGAAAAACAGTGACAGTTAGCTAGCTTGTCAGCTAGCAGAGCAGAGTGTTAGCAGCGTTATGTTTAATGTTGTTTGTTATCGCTCACCCATCCTTTAGATTTGAAGTGTTGGACACACTTTGAGCCCAGAGCTCCTCTTCCTCCATATACGATCACCCGGTTAGCAGCGGCCATGTTTAATCTGTGATTAACAACTAGCAATGAGTGAACTGTGAACACTGTGCAGCCGCTAAAATATAGAGAGATAGACGGAGGAGGAGGAGAAGGAGGCGTGTCTCTGGTTGTGCAACAAGTTGGCGAAATCAATGCTGCTTTCAAAGACTATCGGAAACCTCAAAATTACAAGATGAACCATAGAGGCAGGATGTAAGAACAATTCTCTCTCAAGAAAGTAGTTCCTAAATGATGGATGGATAACTAGCACTTAAGGCCAGAGGAAAAATATGATTTTATTTTTTTTTACATTTGAGGGTGAACATTCCCTTTAAAACTATATGTACTACTACGTAATGGTGCATTTTACAAAGCTCTCTGTGCAGTATTTACAAAACTTGTAACGTGGACATTGAACCTGAGGTTGAACCCACACAGACAGAGACATTAATTTAAAGCTCAAACGTGCACAGCTCAGTCAACGCTTAAAACTGGAATAAGCTGCAGGCAGGTAGGTAGGCTGTGACAACAGCAAGTGTCTGTAGAGTGTAGTTGTCACATGTTAGGCCCAGTAGAAGGCAGCAAACACCACACAATGATAACAGTGTACGTTAAGTAATGTTTTTCTGGAGTTTTTCTAGAGCTGTATGAGACCAGTAAATGTGTATTGAACACATTTTTTTCCCTAATGCACTGTTTCTGTACCATACACGCAGTTACATGTAGCATCTGTGTATTGTGCTGCACTATTGAAAGTAGCTATAATGAAAAAAGTTCAAATGTCTGAAAATTGTTGCTGACAGAAAAGGGGGCAAACGCAATTTCAGTCTCCAAAGTAATACAGTCCTTTGCAGAGCCTCCACTATGATGCGAAAGCCTGAAAAAGGCAACACTCTCAAGCTAGCCACAACATTGACCTCATCTGCTTCATCTAGACCAGCATTTCTCAAACCTTTTATACCACGTACCACCCCAGAAAATATGAAGCTCTCCAAGTATTAACAATATGACATTAAAATACATTAGCACGGGCCAATGCTATTCAGCTAGAACAGGTCACGCAGTAGGCAGAATTATTTCTAGTTATTTCTAATTTCTAAGATTATTTATCATTGACTGTTGCCACACAGTTTAACTTAACTAACATGACTATGTAGCTATGTTGAAACAAAAATATTACAGCACAAAACTTATATTAAATTACATTTCAGTGATCTCGCAGTATTTTCAAGTTAAGTTTAGGTATTTTCATGTGAAATGTTGTCGTATTTATATGTTTAAATGAATTTATAAAATTTTTTAATTAGGAGAATCTACGGTCTAGACTACAAGCAAGGTTTCGAGAGCATCTAGGGAGAAGATTTTTGGTTCCACTTACTATAAATCAAAATATGATTGGTTAATTCACCTGTCATTTTCTAAACAAATACACGCAGCCATGGCACGCAGCTACCTAACGTTTTCTCTGCCAAACAGAAAATCTGATTTCAAATCTTTTCTTTTGATTTCTGAAACAAACTTGATCGAAAATGAGCCAAAAATTAGAATTAGAAGAGAATACTTTTTTTCAAGGTTATTTTTTTGGGGCTTTTGACCTTAATTGGATAGGGACAGCTGAAGAGTAGACAGGAAAGGGGGTAGAGAGAGGGGAAGACACACAGCAAAGGGCCACAGGTGGAAGTCAAACCAGCGGCCGCTGCAGAGCGCAGATGGCCTCAGTACATGGGGTGTGCCCTCTACCAACTGAGCTACAGGAGCTCCCTGAAGAAAATAACTATTAAATGAAAGAAAATAAATATTACATTCAAAAAGGCTGATATGTTTGGCCTTTTCTGAAAGCCTAGAAAAGCCCTAAGGGTTCCCCTCTAGTATAGACATAGTGTTACAGGCTAGTGCTAATTTGTGAGTCACTTGTTACAGTCCACAGTGGTGAAATTAGTAACAGCATCTCACGTTTAAGTATAAATGTGGTCTTGTTAGAGATTCAAATAAATTAAAAATAAAAACAACCAAGGGCATATATTCTTCTTTACAATGTTTTATTTAAAAAGAATTAAGTTCAGAAAGAGCAATTCCACAACTCGAGGACACCAATTATTTTCAGTTATGTCTTTGATAAAGACTGCAAAGTTCAGATGAGGGGGGAAAAACCCCCTTATGAATGTTTATTACTCCTGACCATTTACTTTTTACTTTTCATACAGTGAGCACTAGGTGCTGCTACAAGACTGTGATCCTGATGACACAGCAGTGAGCTACAGCATCCCATTATTTTGCCGCTGTGCTATCTGTGCTGTGCCAAAGCAGCATGCCAGCGAGACATCCCCGGCTCTCATGAATAATACAAGGAAGATGGCCTTGGCTCCCCCGTCACTGTACTGAAGCCCCCGATCTGTCACATTCACCTGGATATGACACACGCTCCTGCTACGGGGAATAAATGCTTGGTTTGTCTAGTTTGACATCCACACACTCACACATATTCACACACACACACACACACGCACACACAGAACGAGAGAGTGAGAGAGACATAGACACACTTTTTCACTTTTTCCAGTGTTGTAAACAAAAGTATTATGCCATCCCTTGCTGCCTGCCTTCCTATCCCCAGGATAAAAGGTATGAAACACATGCATACACACAGACACACATTTCTTTTAGAGTGTGAGATGAGGAGGAGCTGTATGGTTGATGGGAGTCGGCGAGGCTGACCGAGCTCACTTCTCCTCGAGAGCTATGTGACGTACCAGAGAACACACAATAATTATGTCCCGCTGTCTGGTTCAGACCTCGAAAAGACATCCTGCGGCTCGCTGACAGCTGACAAACACAAAATTATAAGTACTCCACAGCAATCTGCAGCAGGTCGAGTATCTGTCAGCAGCTCGGCATCTCGTGGCGTGAAGTGGACACAATAATGACTTCAGCAGCAGCAGCGGCGGCGGGTGCGGTTGCTGTAGGAGTAGTAGTTTGAGTGGGGATGGTCACTCAGAGATGAGACGACATGAATGAAAGGTTGCTTTTGAATGTGGGGCCAGTAATTGAAAATTTAATTAGTCACACGTTTTGGAAAAAATTAATTAGGGGCCATTTCTTAGAAGTTGGTTACCATGGCAACTTGCCAAATTCTTCCCATTAGTGTCTGACAGCATTATAGAAAGCACTGCTACGGAGACAGATTTTTTAATTTTTTTTTAAAGAAATATATGTTTTGTGTAACCAGAAGCAGACACTCTATCACTCTGTTCACAGCAACCAGACTCAATTAGCAAAAACATTTGACCTCTCTGGTCTACCGCTGCCTCAATCGTTTTTATTCGTTAAAAAAAACAAAAGTCACACAATTTTGGAAGATTTGATTAGAGGCCAGTTCTTATAAATTAGTTACCATGGCAACTTGCCAATGTTCTCCCACTAGCCTAATTGGCACACTGGCAGATTTCTGCCTTGATGGATGCATTTCTGCTCTTACCTTTTTTAAAGCTTTTTAAATGATTTGGTTTTAAGGTGGTGGTGCACAAAGTACGATGACTAAAAGTGCTTGTTTTTGTTTCACTGACAAGCTCAGATTGTTATGAGTGTCTGACCACATTATGGACAAAGGATTGCTCCAGAAATAGATCTTTTTTTAAAGAGCAACATATGTCTAGTCTAGGGATATCCAGTGTTAGAGCCATTTTTGCATCCATTTTTATATGTGTTTGTATATGAAAATATGTGGTCACTTGTTGTAGTTCCCTTTACACAGTAGGTGGTATGTGGAGTATGGGGAATGTGAAAATAGAGGAGGAAGTTATCATTTAAGTAAGTAAGTTATTAATGTAAATAAGTGCATGTAGATCAACTTATTGTGATGGACAAGATGTACAAATAAACATGTCTGAGTGTTGCTGCATGGACCTTTGTGGATGCTAATTAATTGACCCGTTGCACAAAGGAGACACATCAGTTAGGTAATACCGGTACAGCAGCCCCTCAGTGGCTTGTATATTTTTTCGTTTTGTCAAGTCACTACACCAGGAATCTGCAACCTGCGGCTCCAGAGCCCCATGTGGCTTTTCTGCCCCTATCTAGTGGCTTCCTGTCGCTTTGAGTGATGTCACCAGTAGCTAGTCTGGAGTCTCCCTCAGATATGGATGCCAAATCCAATAAAAGAAAAGTCTAATAGTTTAATACGGTAGTTGTGGCCCCAAGCAGACTTTTTGCCTTTTCTAGCCAAAAATGGTTGCTGGCCCCCGGGTTATACAAAGACTGATTGAGAAACAGACGCTATAGAGAAGCAATGACATGCCCCCTCTAGTGGACCACCATGGGACCTTGCTTTGGAAAAAAAAAAAAAAAGAATGGTAGTCTATGACAACAGACAAATAATTTTTCATTCCCGCTTGAACTTTGCCACAAATTACACACATGATGTTTGTCAATTTGAGAGCTGATTGAACAAGTCAAGACAGTGACCGTTTGTATCAGACTGTGAAGATACATTGTAAGAAAGACTACATACCTTTACTTTCTTCTGCAACAATCTACTGTTAGCTGCTATAGCTGTGAGCCTGTGTTGCTTGTGTAGTCAAAAGCAAAACAGAAGCAGGTCTCGCTCTTGGCTGATAAGATTGCCAGGAGTCACTGGATATAACGCTTCAGGTAAGATAACATCACAAAGGACAGTGTTATTGGTGTTGGTGATGTATATTGTGTGAGATGTGAGATGTTGTTCACTGAGCGGTTTCACACAAAAGTAAACTAAGCAGAGACAAACCTACCACAACCTACTTTCTTGACTTGTAAAATTATCTTTTAAATTGAAAAGCATCCATGTGTAATTTGGGACACAATTCACACACATAATTCCTGGTTAAAAATATGAAAGTTAACCTTTAAAGCATTCTCGCTGTGCTTGACATTGCCCTTCTAGGGATTATACAACTCTTAATCTGACATCCCATTTACACCTGGTATTATAATGTGATCTGCATCCGGTTATGTTTTCCTGATTATTGTACAGATTGCGTTTAGACCTACTGTACGTATGACATTCTGATCACTTAACATTTACACCTTGCATTAACATGCTTTTTCCTTATCTGGATAACATATCCAGATACAGATCACATTTAAATACCAGGTGTAGTTGGGGTGTTAGTGTCTTAAAAACAATCTCAAATCCCTCAACAGATGCTGCAGAGGAATTTTTAAGCAAGGAGCTTAATCAGGATCAGGGATGCAAAGTTTAGGCTGTAAAGTACCTACACAGTGGGGAGTTAAGTATTTTCTTTGAAATGTAAAATATCCTTGGTCTTTTTTGGTGCCCTTTCCTCATCTTCATCACTTATACATGTCCAGATGCTTTTGAAGAAGGTTGGATTAATGTGGGATTTTCACAGTGACAATATGTCTGCGTGAAGTCTACCTCATATACACTTATCAGTGATTGAGAGGAGGATATGAGAGTCCACCCACAGCTCCTGCTATGAGAAAGTCTGGCTTTTTCCATCTGGGTTTGCAGCAGTGACAGCAGTAAGTACCTCTCCCACCTTCTTTTATCCTCAAGAATCTTGACTTGAGTGTGATTTCAGATGGTGACTCTAGACAACAAGAGGTTCCCAAGTCGAAAAATCTCAAGGCCTCCTACATATCTTTACCTAGTGGTTTGTAAATAAAACATTTTATGTTTCATAGGTTACGTATGAATATTGTTTCATCATTAAGATTAGTATATCTCAACATGAATCAGGTCCCAACTACCTGCTTTTCAGACCATGATTGATGATGCTCAGGTGGCTGCGTAATATCTAACAACAGTTAAATGGCTTTCTAACAGGGTTGAAAGGGTTACTTTGAAAATGTATCCTGGTACAATTACTTATTACCTGTTAAAAATGTAGTCAGTAAATTAATCATGTGTCATAATATTAAAGTAATGTAACTTGATTAGTCATTATTACTGGATTACATAAATACAAAATATAGTGACATTGTTTGGGGTAATATGTTTTCTGTTCATATAGGTTTTTTAATTTTTTGTCCAACAGTTCCTTCCTTTGTTATGTGTGAATTCACTTTTAGATTTTTTTTGTATTGTATTGTTCAGCTAACTGGATTTCTGTTAAGCTAATGTTAGCAGTTGTTCTGTGTAGCTAACATTAGTGGTTGTTCTGTGTAGCTAATGTTAGCGTTGGTCTGTGTAGCTAATGTTAGCATTGGTCTGTGTATCTAACCTTATAGTGGGTGGTCTGTGTAGCAAACGGTAGGTAAGGTTAGTGGTTGTTCTGTGTAGCTAATGTTAGCAGTTGGTTTGTGGTACTAACATTTGCAGTTGGTCTGTGTAGCTAACGTTAGTGGTCTGTGTGGTTAACATAAGCATATGTACTGTGTAGCTAATGTCAGTGGTTGTTCTGTGTAGCTAACATTAGCAGTTTTTTGTGTAGCTAACTTTAGTTAAGACTTTCCTCAAAGTCCGAGGTAAGGTTTCCTTAAAATTTACACTTAAATATGTAAGGTTTTTCCTTATCTTGGTCTTATACATATGGAATCCCTTAAAGTTAGTTAAACCATTGCACAAGAGTACTTGGCAACTGAAGTAAGGAAAAAAAAACAAAAAACGAACTCTATCATAACCAAGCCATGGCCGAGTTTGTGGTGACAGATTAATGATGTATGCAATAAATTATGTTAAAAAATATTTATTTTATAACATATCAGGTCAGAATCTCAATGAGACTCTATATATGTAATTAAGCCTGCTTCATGTTAGCTAGCAAGTTTATAATGTTAGCCAAAGTTACTGTCACAGTCTAGTGTATTGCTTAAACACTTTAATGTGTAACACAATCAATAACATATAGATAACTTTTTAGAAGAAGATGTCATCTTCATTATTGAACAACTTCTTTTCAGATTTTTAATTTTTGGACCTCTTGGATGGAGGCAATAATAGGTATCACAATGGTCTCCATGGAAACCATAGAATCTTACAGGTGTAAAATCTTTAAATGTGGTAAATGTGTTAATGTTTTTCTGTAACTAAGGGAAAACCTTTTAAGGTGCAACACCCTTAAGTAAATTCCCCAGATAAGTAGAAATTAAGCCTTAATTGTTACATAGTTATACTTAAGGAGAAAACTTGAGGTGTTTTGTGCAACTGGCCCCTGCACAAGAAGGCCAAATGCTGAGTTTAATCTTTGGAAAATGTTCTCAAAGAAGTCCAGGCTTTTAAACAATTTCTAAAGACTCGTTTGACAAATAGATTAAGTAATTTAGTTTTCATTTTCCAGCATTATTCCACTCTGCTGACTTCTTTAACCTTCCTCACCTTACTGAGGACCATAATGAGTGTTCTTTTACTCAACACTTTTTAAGTGTTTGTCATTACTCTGCTGTCCTCTTATTTCGCTGAACAATGGTGATTATGAGCATTTATCTTGGTTGTGCAGGACTTTATTTGTTTTCGAAATGACCCATGAAAATACATAATCACTGTTGTATTTGTAAGTGGTCAAGCACTGTTGTCTTTTATAAAGGTTTTCTCCGCATGTCTGGGCACACTGCTGCCTTCGGAGGGG
>JAJHUR010075592.1:0-10756 GCA_027495735.1 Lutjanus campechanus | reverse complement strand
AGGACAACAACAGGTGAAAGAAATCAGTAATCAACCAAGAGCGGGAAAAGAACAAGACAGGAAGTAAAAATGACAAGACACACAAGGAAGCTCAAAACTACCAAAATAAAACAGGAAGTAAAGGCAAGACACACGGAGGACCAAGACTACAGAATAAAACAGGACGTGACTAAGAAAACACAAACCAAGACAGTGAAGGACAGAACAACAAAGACACACAAGGGGATAATGCTACAAAATAAACAGAAAATGACTAACAAAACTCCAAACCATAACAGTTTAGTGCAATGTGAAGTATTGTAGCACGTTTTCTCTCTGGTTTCTCCTTGAACTGGACTGAACTAGATTTGTGTGTTGCTTCAGAACAACAGCAATTAAATGAATAAATGCAAACATCATTACTTTCCAACTCACCGCTTGTTTTTTCCTATTTGTGTTTTTTGCAGAATGATGGCAGGTCGGATGAAGAACTGGAGGATACTGAGGTTTCTCATCCTCTTCATCCTTCTCAGCATCACAGAACAATTTAGTAAGAAATATATTATATTTCAACAAGTTCAGGCTCCTTTAATGTCTTTAAAGTCTTGTTTGATTTGGTGACACCCATTATTGAGGTTATGTTACACCTCTACACACTAAAAACTGGAGATTAAGTCTGAAATCTTGGTGTTTTAAAGATTGTAAGATCCAATTTCCATCAGCCACTTTAAAGTAATTACTAAAGCAGTCATCTATCATAATAAAAATAGAGGCAGAATGGAGGGTTTTATGTCCCAAAATGATCCGGAGAAGCTCCTTCATGCATTTATCTCCAGTAGTGACCTGCTGTAACGTCTCTCAGGTGGTCCTCCAGTGAACAGCTGCAGTGAGAATGTTACTGATAGAGTTTAATGTGGTGTTACTCCAGTCCTAAAATCTCTGCACCAGCTCCCAGTCAGCTACAGAGAAGGTTTTAAATGGCTTTTCTATAAATCACTGCATAGTTTGTGCTCACAGTAGATTTCTCAGGTCTGTTTATCCCAGAGTTTAAAGCTGTTACACTGTTTCCATCTGAAATATGTCCAGATTAAACACTTTTCTCTTTCAAAGTCGCAACTGAGTGCTAAAATGTGGAATTATGAACTTTTTACGCACTTTTAACCTGAAGTAGACCTCTAGTCACTCCTGCTGGGAGTGATGTTCTGAGCTTACAGCTGAGCTCTACTGACAGGTTTTTGTTTCATAGTCGTCTGAATTCACTGACATGATGTTGTTATTCTACTAATTGTACTTTTTAAATTTTCTTTCACAGCACTTATTTTTGAATGACTCTATTTCAGTTGTCATTTTTGTATTTTGTACCTTCTTTTAATTGTATATTATAGATTATATTTTCCTTTTATATCTGGGTAAGCACACTGAATTGCCCTTGTTCAGAAAATCTGTTATATAAATAAACTTGCTTGCTCTGAACAGGCAAAGACAGAAGTGTGAAATCAATCCAGTGACTGTCGAGTCTGTACATGAATGACTGAGACAAACACCAAGCACTCCCCCTACAGGCTACTTTCTAGTGATTTAAATATTACTTGAAGCTGCAGTAGGTAAACAGATGCATGAGAGCAGCACGCACCTCGTGCACACACAGAACAGTTTACTGAGTCAATCATGAGTGAGCACAGACCGACAGTCATCAGCTGTGTGTTTGTGTGTCAGTAGTGACAGTACTCACCAGAGAAGTCGATCCTTTTCTTTGCATTCCTCTTCCAGTCAGCAGTCAACATGGACAGAGACTGATTACTGCAAACGGTGCAGTCGACTCCTCTGTGGTTGCTGCTGCACACAGGTTTACAAACAAAACATGAAGATAAATTCACTTTTTGATCCCAAAAGTTAAAAAACAAACACTAAGCTCTTAGGAGTGAAAATAAATCAGCTTTTTAATCCCAAAAGTTTGAAATATTCACTCAGAGTTCCTCTCCTGCAAATAAAGGAGTCGTGTCAGAGTGATTCCGGTGTTTCTTCCTCCAGAAGCTCCACTCTGCCACCGACCCTCTCCTGCAGAGCTCCCCGGCTCTGAACAGCTGTCTGTCGGCTCTGTGTCTCAGCTCCGCCCGGTCCTCTCGGCCCCCAGTATTGATCATTGATACCAAACAAATGTTGCCTAACACCACTTTAATTTGCCCTATTTGTTTAACTAAAGTAAGAGACTAAAACTGATAAATTCCAACTCACTCAACACATTAATTTATGTCTTGTTCTTTTAAATTGTCCACTACAGTGAGAGTAAATTGGGTTTAAAACAATAGCAAATTCTCACTGAGCATCTACTTTGTACAACAAGAGAACAGAGGAGCAGCTGGGATTGTTTGTTTGTTTGTTTTGTTTTTAAAGAGCAGTCAAACTCACATTTTATGAGAGAAGTCAGTAAATAACAATGAGCATAAGGAACACCTAAGCCTGCAACTGATCGTGTCTTGAAACATAACATTTGTTTGACAGAGGTGAGAGATGATGAGTGGGAGGAGCTCGGGCCCGACATCGCTGCACTGCACCACCTCAGAGGACTTCATGATCAAATGTTTCATGAAAGGCTCAAGAGCTCAAACCAAAGGTATCTGGATAAATGTTTGAATAAATCTCTCTTTACTATCTGGTGAAGTGTTGGTACACCTGTAATATTCACATAATACAGAAAAACTATGCATTAGTACCCCTGGGGCCTCATTTTTGATTCTATCTCACTGTAACTTTCTGTAAATATCTTAATATTTAAAGACATCACCGTCATCACTATATTACTAAATGATTGATAGAAATAGAAAGACAAGTTTTCAGCTATGACTAATTCTTAATCAACTCAAACATGTCATTGACGTTTCTGTACATCCTTTTCTTCATATTGATATTTTTTAATATTGATGACTCTGTTGTGTCACAAGAAGCCTTGAATATGGGCCAGCGTAGTCCACAACACTTAGGTCGCTTTCACACCAGAGCTGTTTGGTCCACTTTAAACCGACCAGAGTTTGTTTCCTCGGATAGTCCGCTTCGTTTGGGCAGTTGTGAAAGCTCATCTGAACTCTGGTGCGGACCAAACAAGCGAACTCTGGTCCGCCTAAAAACGTGGGTCTCGGTTCGCTTGCAAGTGAACTCTGGTTCGGTTTGTGTTCAGTGTGAAGCTCACCGGACCAAATATACGTAGTGACGCTATACGCAGTGCGCACAAATAAATTCAATGGTAAATTATGCGAATTAAACAAATTATTTTCTATAGGTTTACTAAAATCATGTCTTCTGTGCTAAAATACAATGTATCTCATCTGTATTTATAATATAGCTTGATTCTGCATCTCTATTTACAGCTCATTAGTCCTTGCATGAATGTTTACTGTTGCTATGGCAACAAGTGGCCGCTGACATTAGCAGTTGCTAGCTATCTTAGCTCAATTGTCTGAACAACAATAACCCATAAATTCACAATTTGGCATATTTAAACAAAATCGAATCACAACTACCAACAGTCACAGTCCTTAAACTCTGAGCTCATGTTGTCACGTTAGATCGTCAAAGTTAGAAAAATAACAGAATCAATCCCTGACAAGCTACGATAGCATCATAGGAACAGTTGCGTTCACTAACGTTGTAGCATTCCTTAAAATAATGTGACGAAGCATGAGGGATTTGTCCAATCGACGAGCGCCCCTTTCAAACACATGATGCTGCTCAGAAAGTTCGGTGCGCTTCAGAAGTGTGAAAGCAGAACCAAAACAAGTGATAAATGCAACAATGTTGCGACTTTCAGCTCCCCAATCGAACCGAGTCCACTTGGTCAGGTGTGAAAACGACCTTAGTGAAAACTCTGGTTTTCACTAAGGTCCTGATGAGTCAAAAACGATAAAATAAATCTCACTGGAGGAAAACAAAGTCAGCTGCAAAGAGTTTATTGTGTTCTCCAAGACAGCAACACCAACAAACTCGACTCAATCCCAAGTTCTGGGGAGTCTCCTCCTACATTTGATTATTCCTCATGTCTGAATCTACTTGGCCAGTCTGGAGTTCTCAGTACTTTCCAACTCAGACATCCTTGATCTAATGGTGGCATGGCTGACACCAACAGGTCAGGAACTTTTAACTGAGTATTTTTTAAAGTAAATCAGAATAACCACAAACAAGGTTCTCAAGGTCCTCACAAGCACAAGGTTATGGTTTGGTATTAGATTAAACATGAATTTGTTATATGAGTAGCAACAGATAATCAGTACTTCATGTGCTGATTCACACAGGATACATGAAATTGATACACTGAGACACAAATATGATTTTACACAACAAAACAACACAAACTATGTGTGCAATGAGCTAATGTTGGCCTTGGATGATTTATCAGTTAAACCTGTGGTTTACTCTGACTGGTTCCACATCTGGCTGTTTTTCAGTCAAGGAAAAAGAAATGTGCATTGAAAAGGTAATAACGACTATATTTCATTGTAGGGACACATCCACCCACGGGGCCAGAGTTGAGAGATCCAGCAGCAGGTAAGGAAACATTTACTCTCTCAACAACAACATCTTAAGCTTTTATATTGATTAAACTGTGGAACAAACCACTGAAATACACTGTACTTTTCTTCAGAGCATTTGATTATTGGAGCTGCTTGTCATCAGCAGTTAATCTCCACAATAGATTTAAACTTCTTATTACTTTTGAGAACAAATCTCCAGAACAATTAGCTGATTGGCAGAAAAGTAGCAAATAACTGTTTGTTTGTTGTTGTTGTTGTTTGTTTTGTTTTTAAAGATTGTTTAAGTCAGGGGTGTCAAACTCAATTTCATCTTGGGTCACATCAGCGTTAGGTTTGCCCTCAAAGGGCCAGCTGTATGTGTAAGACAATAAAATTATATATCACATAATTGCCTCTGCATTTGATTAATATTGATTTTTATAACAATTATAATAAGCTTCAATAGCAAAAATCTAGGAAAAAATCATGGCCAGTAGACGTTCATTTGTGCAACAAATAATAACAATTTTGTATTAAAAAATTAAACAAAGTTGTCTGTGAACAAACTTACAAACTGTTTAAAATATGAGTATTTTTGCAGTAAGATGATCAGCTGCTCTGTTTCATATGAAGAGTTCTGTGGTTCTGATCAGTGTGTTTGAACAGTGATCCTCCGTGTTACCTGCTCTCTCAGTCACATGACGTCTCTGTGGGTCAGACTCGTGTCTTTGTTCTCTTCTGTCAGACACGTTTTACATAAATCATTTGCAGGAAAGTTTCTCAGCGTTCTTAAAAAACTCCAGACTTGTTCTACATTTGCACATTATGAAAGTTTGGTGGTGCAACGCGGTACAATGTTACTTCTGTTGCTGTTTTCATCGCGGTCTGCTCTGATGAAATGATGAGGAGACACAGAGGGAAGAGGGAGCGCTTGTTTTGTGTGAGTGCGGCAGCATGTGTCCAGTAAGTGCGGTGCAGACAGAGACGGGAGGAGAGAGAAAACTAAACTTACAGTGGCAGCTCCTTGATGCCAAAAATGAAACATATGCGCGTACTAATGAGATGCTTCTAGCTACTAAATGCAGTTTAGCCTTGTATGATGCAAATTATATTTTTTGCAACTTCTCGCGGGCCACATAAAATGATCTTGCAGGCCGGATTTGGCCCGGGGGCCTTGAGTTTGACACGTGGTTTAAGTCATTATAAGCCAAACACAGATGCCAAATATTTGATGGTTCCAGTTTCTCAGAAGTAAATATTTCTACTGTCTTAACATTACACTAAACTGAATATCTTTGGGTGTCCTGTCCTCTTCATACGTCTTGCATGCATTGACAGGCAGATAACTCCATCCCCAATTACCACGCAGACAGCAATGTACCAAGTTGACTGTCTTTAATGATGTAACTGGCAGTAGGGTAAAACTGACAAGGAAAAAAGATACAATCAACAAAGTGCTCAAATTGACACTGCAATATATATAAGGGAAGCATTAAATACCTCAACTAAAAATAATACAGTGCATTAAACAGTACAAATAATTTACCATTAATTGTACCAGAAGTTGGCTATTGGAAACATAATGTTGCTAGATATAATATGAGAATATATCTCATGTACATTTCCTTACTGAAAGCTAGCCAGAACATGTGGCTGACATAAATACACTCTCAACATTTTATGTTTATACAAACTTGACAAACACCTCAAATCTATATACAAAGAAATGAATAAATGATGAACCCAAGGTTTATTTTTACATACCAACGATGCTTTCAAACGCCCGAACATCAGGATGATGTCCGATTAAAAAAGGCTTGAGCTTTCCCCTGGCTCTGACATGGAGAACTGATCAGTCGCCTACTGATGATGTCATTAGCAAGAGACACACACCATGTAAACTAAATAACTGCTATAAAAATCCACCAGCAGGGGGTGCTAAGTGACAACTAAACATACTGACTAATAAAAGTACACTGGTAAAGCAGAACACTCCCCGCCTGGTATTCCTGGATACCACAAACACTCAGCAGCCTCCCTGGGGAGGAAGGCATTCTTTCCTAGCTCTCGGGGGAGAGCAGCAGAACCACTTCAGTGATGGGCCTGAGGAACAGCTTCGTTCCATCCTGCCTGTTGATCTTCACCTCAACCTTACGGACTCTACCGTCCTTACTGGGGAATACTTGAGTTACAACCCCTAAAGGCCAGTCATTTCTTTTGGATTGGCAGTCTCTCATGAGCACCACGGTTCCTGGTGTAATGTTTGGCCGATTAGATGTCCATTTCCTTCGTGGCTGCAGGGTACACAGGTACTGTTTGCGCCATCTATCCCAGAAAGTACTGGCGAGGCTTTGCACCTGCCGCCACTGTCTCTTGTATAAGTCTTTGCTCTCAAACTCGCCTGGAGGAATGGGATGAGGGCCGCCTTTTTGTGTGAGCAGTACGGCAGGAGTGAGAACAAATGGATCATTGGCATCAGTAGAAAGGGGCACTAGAGGTCTGTTGTTCACAATGGCCATCACTTCTGCCATAAAGGTAGTGAGCACCTCATGAGTGAGCCTAGATGACTTTGACTGAAGAAGCATCGAGTCCAGGATTTTGCGGGTGATGCCAATCATCCTCTCCCATGCTCCTCCCATGTGGGAGGAATGAGGTGGGTTGAATGTCCAGGTACAGCCCTTTTCTGAAAGATACCTCTTCACTTCATCTTTGTCAACATTGGAAGAGATTCCTAGATCCTTGCATGCTCCAATGAAATTTGTTCCACGGTCAGAACGGATGTGCTTGACTGGCCCACGAATCGCCAGGAACCTTCTCAGGGCGTTTATAAAACTCGAGCTGTCCATGGACTCTATGACCTCAAGATGGATGGCTCTGATGCTTAAACAGGTAAATAAGACAGCCCATCTCTTACTCTCAGCATGGCCACCTCTTGTACGGCGTGCAGAGATAGTCCAGGGTCCAAATACATCAACACCAACATGCGTGAAAGGTGGCTCCATGCTGAGCCTATCAGGAGGTAAGTCAGCCATTTTCTGGACCTCACAAGTCCCCCGAAGCTTACGGCAGGTGATGCACTTGAAGATGAGACTGCTTACACACCTTTTGGCACCTACGATCCAGTAGCCAGCTAGGCGAACAGCGCCCTCAGTGAAGTGGCGTCCTTGATGTTGTGACTCAACATGGTAATGTTGCACAAGGAGGGATGCAACATGATGCCGTCCAGGAATGATTAGGGGCCGTTTCTCTTCATGTCCTAACTGTGATCCTTGTATGCGTCCTCCAACTCTCAATAGGCCATCCTCATCAATGAAAGGATCTAACATCCTCAGCGAACTGTCCCTGGGGATGTCTCTTTGGGTTCTGATGCATTCCATTTCTTCAGCATAACTTTCCTGCTGCACAGATTGAATGATGATGTTTTTGCTCTGACTGATTTCCTCCACTGTGTATGGTGTCTCACAATGATGCCATCCCTTGCAGCTCCTTGCTGAATCTCTTGAAGGCTTCTTAAAGAGGCATGCAATGTGTCTTAGACAAGATATGGCACGGATAAGAGCCTTCCAGGTAGAAAAGCGCTCGAAGTGCTGAGATCCAAGATGTCTGTCCTTGGTGGTGGTGGTGAGCACTGTCACTTGTGGGCGAACTTCCTTATCTTGTTCAGGGTCCAGTAGTTCAAAGATGGTTGTTTTGTGAAGAGTTTTCTCCGGCTCAGAGAACCACTCAGGCCCAGTAAGCCAGGTGGTGTCTTTCAGACGGGCTGCAGAGATAGACCTTGTGGCATGGTCCGCAGGGTTATGTTCGGTGGACACATAATGCCATTGTTGTGGTTGTGTCGTTCTCCTGATCCTCTGGATCCGATTGTTGACATAAACATAGAATCTCCGCTTCTCATTGTAAATGTAGCCTAGCACTACCTTGCTGTCTGTATAGAAGGTAACAGCATCACACTCTATGTCAATCTCAGAGGTTATGAGCTCTGCCATGTCCACAGCCATCACGGCAGCACACAACTCCAATCGAGGTATGGTTTGTTCTGGGCGCGGAGCCAACCTTGCCTTGCCTAACACAAAGCCTGTGTGGCAGTTCCCCTCTGCATCTGAGATCTTTAGATAGGCAACCGCAGCTACTGCCTTCTCCGAAGCATCTGAAAAGATACAGAGTTCCTTGTGTCGGGCCTCTGTAGGAGATATACTTGTATATGGCCTTGGGATCTTAAGATGCTGAAGCTCTTTCAAGGACTCTCTCCATTTTTCCCATTGTTCTTGTTTGTCTGGTGGTAACGGAGCATCCCAGTCATTTGTCTCCATCGAGAGTTCTCGAAGTAAGGCCTTGCCTTGTATGGTGACGGGTGCAACGAATCCCAATGGGTCGTACAAGCTGTTCACTGTTGATAGTACTCCCCGTCGAGTGAAGGGTTTCTTTTCCTCTGCTACCTGGAACAGGAAAACGTCTGTCTTCAAGTCCCAGCAGAGTCCAAGGCTGCGCTGTATGGGTAGGGAGTCAACACCAAGGTCGAGATCTTTAAGGTCGTTGGCATGATCCTCAGTTGGGAACGCCTCCATGACCTCTCTACTGTTCGAAGCTATTTTATGTAGCCTGAGGTTGGAACAAGCTAGCATGTTCTGTGTTCTTTTAAGCAAGTCAATAGCAGCCTCTGGAGTGGGTAAGGACTTCAGTCCATCATCGACATAAAAGTCTCTTTCAACGAACTGCCTTGCATCTTTGCCAAACTCTACCTCTCCTTCTTCAGCAGCTCGTCGTAGACAGTAGGTGGCGACGGCTGGCGATGGACTATTTCCAAACACATGCACTTTCATGCGATACTCTGTGATGTCATTTTCCAGGTTGTTGTCTCCATACCAAAGAAATCTCAAAAAATTTCTGTCTTCTGGCCTAACAACAAAACAGTGGAACATCTGCTGTATGTCCGCTGTAATGGCGATGGAGTCCTTACGAAAGCGGATAAGTACCCCAAGAAGACTGTTGTTGAGGTCCGGGCCAGTCAGGAGGACCTGATTCAGTGAGACTCCCTTGTGCTGAGCGCTTGAATCAAAGACCACTCGAATCTGGCTCGGTTTCCTTGGGTGATAGACCCCGAAGCAAGGGAGATACCAACATTCTTCATCTTTTTCAAGAGGAGGCGCTAGCTCTGCGTGGCCACTCTGAAATATCTTTCCCATAAATGAGATGAAATGATCCTTCATCACTGGCTTCTTGTCAAAGGAGCGGCGCAGTGAAGACAGACGGTCTGCTGCTTGTGACCTGTTGTTGGGAAGAGGAGGTCGTGGCTCTCGGAATGGCAGGGGAGCAACCCAGCTATTGTCCTCATCTTTATAGACTCTCTGTTCCATAGTCTTCAGAAAGAGCATATCCTCAACTGAGGGGCCCATCTTGTTGTCATCTTTCGTCTGTTTAAAGATGTCCCATCCCAGGTGCTCTCCATAGTCCTCGCATGTGGGACCCTCCACATGGACAGGTGTGGGAAGACCTGGGGCCTTGTTGCAGTACCACTTTTCCTTTACAACATAACGATTAGGGCATGGTCCGAAGACAGAGTGGCGACCATTTTCTAGAGTGTTGGTGTAGTAGGCACTCACAATGGCTGGCTTGTGGACATTTCCCAGACAGACGTTGCCTACAATTACCCATCCTAAGTCCAGCTTCTGCGCATAGGGGGAGTCATGTGGCCCATTTATCTGTTTCCGGACTTTGTGGATCCTTATGATGTCTCTGCCTAGTAAAATCAAGATAGGGGCCTGAGGGTCGAGCTTTGGGATCTTTTGTGCCAGAGGCTTCAGATGCTCATGGTGCTGTGCTGCTTCCGGTGTGGGAATTTCTGAACGATTATTTGGAATTGCGTTGCACTCAATCAGTGTTGGCAGAGAGAGGATAACCTGTCCGTCCATGGATTCCACTTGAAAGCCATGTGCTCTTCTGCCTGTTGTCTCAACTAAACCAGCACATGTCTTGAGGGAGTATGGAGAGTCATGACCTTTGATGCCGAAGAGGTCAAAGAACTCAGACCTTACTAAGGAACGATTACTCTGATCATCCAATATCACATATAATCGGATAGCCCTCTCCTGCTGGCCAGCTGGGTAGACTTTGACAAGACAAATCTTCGAGCAAGATTTTACAGCAAGGTCTCCTCCACAGACCTGAGTACAGCTTGAGGAAACAGTAGCTTCTTCAACACTGCTTCCTTCCTCCCCGCCATGCTCACCTGCAGGGGTTTGGGCCTCCAAGGACCAAGGAGCAGGTCCAGGGTG
>JAJHUR010075591.1:0-17102 GCA_027495735.1 Lutjanus campechanus | reverse complement strand
CTGCTTTTTCTCAGTGACACACACTGTATTTTCCATTTGTTTGTAAGTGGTGGTTTCAACGTTCTGAAGGCACATGAATTCAATGAGAATGAGTCAAGAATCATACAGTTCACTTAAAGATGGAAAACTGTTTGAAGTTAAAATTCAAATCATGCTTCACAGAATGCACAGACTGCAGTGAATATTGGACAATTTCATGCCCAGGCACGTCTACAGAAAATCTTTCAAAAGGGACAGAGTGCTATATTAAATGTAGCAGTCTTGGAGGTCAATTATGTTGTTGTTGCAGAGAGAGATTTCCTTCTTCACGGTAAACACATTTTCCTGCATGAAAGTTGTGTAAATACGAGAAAAATGACAGTTAAAGGACTGAATTTGAAAACGCTAAATTACTGTACAACATTAATCCATTTGGCTTTTGTGTACACATGCTAAGCTTTCATCCTTTACGGGGGTGTCTATGTCAGTAGCGCCAGGCCTGTTGTTTCATTCGGTGTTACATGATTGCTTTGGACACCTGTTACGAGCCAAGCGGTTGTGCTCTGTATGTCTGCTTTGCGACTCGAGTCTAGCAGAGATGTTTAAATGTTTCACCAGCCCCACCCCAACCCGTTTCCAGCCAAATCCATTTCATCCTCTCTGCGAGCTCAGTTACAGACAGATAGATCCTTTCATCCCCCAAAGAGGTACCCTGCGCTTCAGTGAAACAGCGTGACAGACAAAAGCTTGGGGGGATGCCCGTGGCCAGCCCGCAGTCTCATCTCCTATCCATAATCTAGCCTGCCTCTGCCATTGCAGATTACCTCCATGGAAACCAGCGGTGCTTGGCTGTGCTGGCGAGCTGCTGGCAGCGATGGCAGCAGCATATGTAATGACACCGTCTGTCTCATACTGACAGGACAAGATAAACATTCTCTTCTTCGCAGGGCCGTGCAAAACATGCCTGCGTGGTACCCAGAAGTTTGTTGTTTTTCTGAAGGTGAGAATGAAAGGTTATCATGTTTCTGTGTGGATGAAGACTTTGGTCCACCATACGTGGACGTAATCCGCACTTCCAAAGAGAAAAGGATTACCGGAGATGAAAGGATTGTGAACAAGAGATTTTAAAAGGGGCTAGTAATGCCACCATACGCAGAGAAATTCTCAAATGCACACACAAAGGCACACTAGGCAGTTTTAGTATTGCTGACTTTATAGTATACATTGATAGGTCCCACTTTATTTTACAGTACACTAATAAGACATGACAAGCCATACTTTGTATTAAATTAGATAAAAACAAGAACTAATATATTTTTATTAGACAGTTATACCCTAATTAGAAAACCCTTATTAGACATTACTAAAGTGTAATTAGGGGCACATTACAACAGAACTGTACTGTAATCTAAAGTGTATTATTTCCCACTGTTTGACCCTTATTACGTTTTATACATCAGACCAGCAATAGGTTATCCAGCCCAAGTCGGCAAGGCCTCGCCCCTTCCTGAGGGAAAACTCATGGCTTCATATAATAACAAAAATAGGCAAATGCCAAAAAGCTGCTGTGTAGCAGGTTGTTAAACAAATAAACATACATATCCATCATGATCTCTGGTCCCCCCCTTCCTTCCTGGGAAGGAAAGGATCCCAACAGGACAGCAGTAAGAATTAATGAGCCTCCAGAGAATGGTAATTGTTGCTACTGATGAAGTGCTAACATTAGCTTGAGTGTGAGGCTGTTGGAGTTCAGACATTACAGTATGACAGCGTCAGACTGTCGTCTCTAACTAAACGTCAGCCTGACTTCGATCAACAGTTGCCTATCGACAGGTTCTGCTATTTACAGACAACATTAAGCCCTAACAATACCTGGTAATTCAATATTAGCAGCGTCTGGCTCATTGATCCACTTGGCCGGGGGAAGACTGAAGGAGCACGACGGCTGACTGATTAACCTTAATTTATTAAGATATTGCGAATGCCCAGGTTCAGGCAAGATCACAGAATAATTCTTAGACATGTCTATAAAACAAAGGTTTGTTAAACTCGACATAAATTCATTAGATGTGTCAAAAATGTAGTTCAAAAACAAGTTGAATTGTCTGTGGGATCCCCGGTTTTCTATCCGCCCAAAAGGGGGCAGAGCCTGACATTTTGGTAAAGTACCAATATGTACTGGTCTGATGTCTTAGAGGGTGATTTTGGACACAATGCAACAGAACTGTACTGTAAAATAAAGTGCATTATCTCCCAGTCTTAGACCCTTATTAGACTTTATTAGATGGTAATTGGGGACACATTTTTTTGGACTGAAACTAAGTGTAATAACTTAAGTAATTAAACCCTGAGAAAATCTTCTAGTATCAGTGGGACACCATACAGTACATAGTTAGTTTACAGTACGGTTCTGTTTTAATGTGTCCCTAATTGTCCTCTGAGATCTTATAAGCATGTAATAAAGGGTCTATAAAGAACACATTATTTCTAGTGTTTGTCTAATCTGATAAAAAGGTTTTGACTTCTTAGTGTACCGTTATGTGTATAGCATCTGATTAGGTTATAACTACTTTAAAATGTGCTACCTATTGGATATTGAATTCATCCGTCAGTGTCTACAGCAAATGATATAATGCCTGCAGGAGTTCTTGTTCCACTTCCTTCTTCTCCGTCTTCATATACTTATGCTTTGCTTCCTTCTCTTTCTCCTTCTTTTCCTGGTATTGCTCTCCACCTCCTTCTCTCACCTTCCCTCTCCGCCTTTCGCTTTCTCCCTCATCTCTTCCCCCTCTCCTCATGCTTCCTTCTTCTCTTTTGTCTCCGTTTCCTTGTTGTCTTCCTTCCCCCTCGACTCTGTATCCTTCTCCCTCCTCTCCTATTCTTCTCCGGTGTAATCGCCTTTTCCGTCTTGTTTTCCTTTGTTTGGTTCTCCATTTACTTCTCCTCCTTATCATTTTCGTTGCATATTTTCATTTCCTCTCCTTCCTCTCTTCAGATCTCCTTTTCCTTCTTCTTCTCCTCATCTCCCTGCTTTTCCTCCTTTTGTTTTCTGCCCTACTCCTTTTCTGTTTACCTTTTCATCCTCTTCCCATCTTTGATTCTTTCATCTCCACTTCTTCATTTTCCTCTTTCTTTTACTTTGTTTCCCTTTCCTTGCTCTCATTTTCCTCTTCTGGTTCATTATTCTTTCTCCCTTCCTTCTCATTTGCCTGCATCTTTTTTTGTTCCCCTTCTTTTTCTCATCATTTCCTACACAACATCCCTTTTCTGCCTTTTCTTTTGCTCTTTTTCTCCCTCTTGTCTACTCCTCTTCTTCTCCATTTACTTTTGTTCCCTCTCCTTTTTTGTCTTCCATATCCTTTGTATGCCTTTTCTTCTTCTTTCCCCTTTCCTTATCCCACTTCACCTCACACCTTTTCCTATTTTCATTACAATTATCAATATCAAGATTGAATAATATTGTTTTGCAGCATTTTTGCCTACATTATCACAATGTTTTACTGGATTTTTTAGCTGCACCAGGTATAAAGATGGTTGAAAACCAGATAATGCTTTATTTTCCCTTACTTGGCAAGCAAATACCAACATTTAATGATCAAGAAGCAGCAGACTGAATATTGGCACAGATTATTGGGAGCTTCTTTCCATGTCTCCATCTCTACCCAAATAATTAGAAGTCATGATATGCCAGCAGCTATTTACCTTAACCAACATTAAAAGCTCCAGTTATGTTAATATATACAAATGAGAGTCACCCACAATAGTACAGTATTATATACCGACAGTATTATAATACAGGCCTGCTGATTAAATAAATACCCAACGACACTTCCTACAGTCTGCTTGCTCATTTATTTTTAGAGCTCCCTGCAGTGTTGAACACACTGAAGCAATAATTCTGGCAGAGCCTGTGCTTTATCCATCAGAGCACTGAAAAGCCATAATAGATATTGCAGCTTTTCACATGTGTGGTTGCGTATGTGTTCTTGAATATTAATAATTCAAAAAATTAATATGTGCCGGTGGTTTACTGTATATCCCTCCATGAGAGAATAAATCCTGCAGATATGCTGCTGTGATTCATGTGCTTGTTGTGCTTTTCACACAAGGTTGATTTAGTCGGGAGTTATGGGTCATTGAGGAGGGCACGTATTGTACTTGGGGTTCGGAGTGATGGCGTATGAAAAAAAGACTGGTGCGATAGGGCTGACAAACTACTTCCAGAGCCCCGTTTGTTATTAATGAGCAGCTAACAAGACAAATGCACAGTGAGGGTGAAAACGTACACCTCAATGATCAGGACTTCCCCGTGTGCCTCCTCACTCTCTAAATCTTCCCAGCATCCCTCATTCACATGGTAGTTTATTGACAGTGGGAAATATTTATTCTGCAGGCTGTAAAGCGAGGCTGGCTATGGTAATGCACCATGCCTTATTGTGAAAAACATCCTTTAGCAACACCAATCCTTCAGTAAGAATGATCTCTGAAAGGCTTCAGAAAAGAGGCAGCGGTGTTATGCAGAGGGCTACTGAGAAATACAGAATCGGCTCGGAGTAGAATCCTTTAGTGAGGAGTAAATAGAGCAGCAATATGTGCCAGCAACTCTGTGTGACCGCCATAAAACATCTCCTGCACATTTATCCTTTTTGAGTTGTGCATATGACCAATTGCTTATAGCAGAATGCAAAAAGAACAGGCATTTTCTTTCAGGAATTTTCCTTTCTAGGAATCCTTTAACAGAAGCCTTCTGATGGACAGGACTCAGTGTTTTTTAGACACATCCTCTTGGCGTTGGTGCAACATTTCTGCTGCTGAACTGGGTGAACTTAAGTTCAAGTGTAGACTGTTTGAATGAAACGTCTCACTAAATCCAGCTGTCACAATTCTGTTAGACAAGCTGTGGATCCTAAAGCCGGGCATGCACTGTATGCTTTTAGAAATGTTGTTTAATTCCAGCTCATACTGTACGAGTAAATTGTCACACTGTATGGTCAGATCGTCAAGCTGCGGCCTGAATGCTCACACTGTACATGTAAAATAGAAAATAAAATGAAAATCCTGTTGACCCAAGCACACTGTTCTATATTGAGAACAAAGCTCCGAGCCAGGTAGAAGTTTGTTTGCTAGCAATAATGCTAACAGGACAGAAATGTGCTGCCTCGATTGTCTGTGCCATTCTGCCGAAACTTCTAAAAATAGTGGTATATGGACTCGCAGGTGGTGAGGAATCCATGGGCAGTGTGGCTTTTTAATTTTCAGAGGTGGAGATAAGCTGACTACTTCAGATGCTCCGGCAGGTACAGTGAGAAAAAAGGGCTGTGACGCTGCGGGAAATCAACTTGTGGTTCTGCTCCAACTGTGCAAGAGCCTGATGACAGCCAACCAAAACTTCTGATACGTCAGAAATTCATCCGACCATACACTGCACGGCAAACACCAGACAAAGCTGAAATTTCAGAATTTAAAAGTCCAGTTGAAAATGGGCTCAAATCAAACAGTATTTGCCCAGCTTTAATCAGACATAGTAGGTTATAGTTTAAAAGGCTGTTAAATCACAGATCTGAAAAACTACAACAAACAGGCTGTTAAAAATTAGGTGAAAAAAAAAATCAAATACAGGTAAGACCCAAAGGCAAAAGACTTTACTAACACAGCAGCAAGCTAACCTGTGTATATTTTCATGATTTACGGATGAGATGCATCTAGGGAAGCAGATGACTGTATGTGCTGATCCAGTTATGGTAAATCAACTGCATTTTACTTTTCTAGTCTACTGAGCACTCAGAGCACTTTGCAACACGTCAACATTCACACACATTCACACAGGTAAGGCAGGTCAGGCTGTGATGCACACAACCTGCTCATCAGGAGCAATACAGCGCTTCCTATCCAAAGTGCCCCACCATGATTCTATATTCGCCCATTCACGCTCAAACTCTGACGCTATGACATGCAGCACTGTCTCCTAGAGATTACATTTATATACAACTGATTTGGAACAGAAAATGTGTTTTTAAGAAAACATAGTGCTGATCGAATTACGTTTTCTATTAACATAATCAGGAATGTAATTAATGTACCTTGTAAGTGGCAAAAATGTTAATACTTGACGTATCAGAAAAGTGTTCACTGACAATGCATTTCATTTGTTTTCTGCCAAAATAGGCAATCTTGCAATACACTATCCAGTTGCAGTGATTACAGCATTATGCAGCAGTGACTTGAGTGGCAGGAGTCTGGACGCAAACCCTGGAGCCTGCTGTCACAGTCCTGCAATTTGTATGCTTGTCATCCATCCAGCCCAACCACCTCCTTTTGACTCCAGCGCGTTTTATAAATGTATTGTTTCATTCACTAAGAGACATGTTGCCACTGAACTTAATACAATTAATAAAGGGGATAAGGGTCTAAAGACAGGGGCCATCACACACTGTACGGACTGTAAAGCCCCCTGAGGAAAATTTTGATTTGTGACATTGGACTGAATAAAATTTGACTTGAATATACAAAAGTAATTTTTAGGAGACAGGGCTGGACATTGCAGACCGGAGGGGCCGAGGATCAAACCAACAGCCCTATGATTATTGATGACCTGCTCTACTTCCTGAGGCACAGCCAGTAGGTGATCTGCAGAGAAGGAGAAAGTCACTAAGGGTGGCTGGTAGGCAAGTGAGAAAGGGCAGAAAAATTCAGGCAAAGGCTAAAAAAAACTTTAAACTCACCCCAGCACATTTTATTTTTGAGCCATGGTGCAATACAGGGAGAAAACGTGTACATGTGTAAAGGTAGGTACTAAAGGTAGGGTAGGAGCGACATGCTGAATCCATTTCTACCTGACCACATGACTATTTGTGCCTGTAATTAGGGTTACAATTAACAAATACCTTTTTCTAACTAATCCAGGTGTGTGGACAGTTGCAACCTAATACCATGTTACAAATTACATGTGAACAAAAATTCATACACGTGAATTAATAAAAGGTTTTCAACCAATCATTTACTTTTGTCTGCCATGTTCCCGCATATATGATGTCAACAGACAACCTAGCAACTCGTATCAAACAAAATTTTGGACTTTCCGAGTTGTTGTTCAAACTTGAGAGGGTGCTCACATGAATCTTCCCAGTCGGGAACTAATTCTTCCAATTATTCCGACACCACATGAATGCAGGATTAATGCAGGGTCAGGCTGTTTTATGATTAGCAGTCTGAGTGGAACTGGATTGAATACAGAGTTGGTGCTGAGAGCTCAGCTCAGTGCTGATTTGCCATATAATATAATTTACAAACAAGAACTGTTGGAAACTGATTTATTAAATCATTCTAGATATCTGCAGAATTATAAACACCCTCCTTTATTAATTTTCCTGTAATCTGAACCCGGTTATATTTAAAATAATAAATACATGTAATATGTGATCAGTCTTCAATGCTCAGGGTAACACTACGGTGGAGTTTAGCATTATCACTCTCTCTGTAGGAAAGCTGTGCTTCATGCCGGTGCAAAGTGATTCTGCCGGTGATCATGTGTAGACAGCCTGAGGCTGTCAGAGTGTGTTTGTGTCCAAGGCTGAAGAGGAAGGAGAGGAAGAATGAGCAGGGTCACTGTGACACTAAGTTCACACGATGGTAATATTTTAGCAGCTGTGCAGAAGGAGCCAGACAGTGAGGATAAAGATGTGGATAAAGAAAAACATGAAATCAAGATGAAATTTAATCAGTGAACAGACGGACCTAACCTGTGAAAAATAGTTTTCCGAGGATTTAATATTAAACATTTTGTTTTCGCAGATGTTGCTGAAGCTGTCTGATCACCATTTGCAATTAACTTAAATTTTTCCAGCTGTGATGAGCTCCTAAATTGTGCATTATTGTGGGACAAGCAAATATAACTGAACAAATATAGACCCCTTTTTCTGTTGGTAAACATTATGACTTTTTTTGTTCAGTGGAGTTTAGGTGGACACAAACAAATTTGCTAAACACATTAGCTAACCCTAGCTAGTATATTCTTTTGGCTCAAAAATACAAGCTCTTAATATTTATGGTCACTCACTTTCCAGGACCACGAGTGTTACTTTAAAAAGTTAACATCACCCAATAATATTTGACTAGCCGACCTGTACAGGCTTACTCAATGGGTGGGCGAGCTTTCTTCAATCTCCATAGCATTGGGCATTTCGCCGAATCTATTGACTATTGGCAACTGTCCAATTTTTGTCATTTAATTTAGCTCATTTGAAGATTTGCACAAGTGACAGGTGCTGCTCTATGACACACTCCGCGGCACAGTACGCACCCACTGAGCAGGAGGACGAGTGGGAGGAAAACAGCCTGTAGAGCCAGACCGCTTTCACATCTAACACAGCGAATTTAGGATTTATTTCCACCAAACTATAGTTGGTGATTGCTGAACAGTGGGAAGACTGACCAAGATGGTTTTGATGAGTTTGAGTTTGTTTTTCTATCTGCCAATTAAAGCTCGTCTTATTTCCGTAAAAGTGAGAAACCTGAAGTAAGAAGGTTTTGGATGTATTTTTCTTTCCAATAAGAAAAAGGGGTGTGAGAATATTTCCTTTATTGACATATTGGGAGTTCATTTTGTTTATTTTCTCATGGTTCACATACCTGTCCCAGCTGTCATAATTTTGAGTTTAACCACAGGTGTCTTTAGTGTTTTTTGACTGGCAGTGGTGGCTGTGATGCGATAAAATTTACTACTCCAATTCTGGCACCCAACAACACAGCAAGATGACATTCGACTCACTGAGGTGGCTACAGATTGCCTCTGGTTTTTCCTTTGTTTAGCCTCGGGCTAACACTGTGACCTAATTATTACATCAATACTAAAAGGGTCTAAACAAAGTGACATATTCGAGCCATTTTGATTTTTTTTTTCTGATGTAAATACAGTACATAAAAATGTATATGCAGCAGTGACACACCTATTATTTCCAGCAGTTGGGAGCTAATGGGACCCTACCCAAGGCAGAAACAAGATTATGCTTTAATAACATGGCTTACTCCCACTTGACTCTGAGGCTTTACAAATGAACTTGTTTTATTCACTGAACACATATAGAATCCAACACACACCCGGGGCAAAAATCCACCTACAAATTTCATTCACACCTGGCCATTATCTCGTGTCCTGGAGGGAGAAAGAGCTAATTAGAAAGAGTACAGGGGTCCTTACGAAGTCCAGAAAGGTTGCAGTAGTTTGCTTTGTAATCACTCACATCCAAACTGTACATGCTCTCAGGGATATGCCTTAATATCAAACCAATTTTGAAATGATTTACCTGCGAGGGAAGTAAACAGTTTTGCAACGGCTTTTATCGACTGGGCAAAAATTGCTTATTGTGCAGGAAGAAATGTAACTTGAGTAAACTCCATTAAAAAGAATGTGCAGGAGGCATTTCCCCTCGTTTTCCCTCCTTCTCTATTGTTATCATTACTCCTCATTCTCCAGATCATCTGTGCCTGATATTACCAATAATAATTCAGCCACGAGAATCCATATCTTAGCTATTATTAAAAAGCTGAACTACACTGTAGCATTCAGCTGTAATTTCTCTCTGTATTTATCTGTTTTTGTCTCTGAAATCAATCATCAGTAATGATAACAACAAGAAGAAAGATGGCTGCCTCATCTCTCTGACACTCCTGGCGTCTTAAACACCTGCAGATAAACCTCCAAGTCTCTGTTGTCTCTCAGCAGTGAGATGTGAAATTGCAATGGGAGAGAATGACCTTTTAATCCAGGTGGCTCCATGTGTAGTGTGACACTGGCTTGCAGCAACAAACCTCTTGCACATGATCTAAACAGAAAATGTAATAGCCAAGCTCAACTGCGGGGTGCGGGAGAAAACACTATAACTTTACCTCAGACAAGGACTGAGAGTTTTACAGTTTGTTATTGCTCGGAATGAACACTGCGAATGAAAAGATGCAGGCATTTTTGCGACGCCAACGAGCATGATGGATGAGGAATTCAAAATCACTAAATATTTAGGATGCATTTTTACCTCTGGACCTATTTTTTGGTATTGAAGTTTGGGCTGATAATGTGTCAAAAAGACAATATTTGTAAGTACACTGATATTGGTTTCCTTTTTGAAAAATGTAAAAAAATAAAATAAACTACATTATGTGGGCATCAAACATTATCGAAGTATCAAAGTTTTCAGAAGTGAAACCATTTGGACTGTTTTTTTCTGAAAGCATCATAATGGATTCTCCTCCCTAATGACTATTTATAAATAAAATGTTACTATAACAGTACGATAATAATGACCACTGAGCTTACACTGACCACTGAGTTTATCGGGGTCCTGGAGATCTCTAAGCAACCACGCTGATATTAACAACTTTGAATCTGTGAAAAAAATGACAGCATTTGTGTACAACAGCTTGGCTTTTGATTTGTTCAGGAGGCGTGTACTATTATGGCATTAATCCTAAAAGAACATTCTGCAAGACATCAGAATAGTAATGAGATGAATATGAATTGTTTTGGAAATATCAGAAATATTCTCTCATGGCAACTGCAGTGTGGTTAAGGTTAGGGAATGATCATGGCTACAGTTTGACAGGATTAGGGATGGGTACCAAAGTTAATAGTTTTAAATGTACAGACAACGTTGCTACTACTGAGTATCGACTCACGTTAAAGTAATTTCCACAGGAGCCCATCTGCATGACAGAGTAACAGAGAGTATACAGAAAAAGAAAGAGAGAGAAACATAAGAGTGAGCAGCAGCTTGCTCAAGTCACAGTGGGTCAGGGCAATCATGAGTGTGGCTACACTTTTCAAAATTCGATACAGACAACGCTTGCTGCAATACTTGTAAAGCAAAACACAAAGCTGTTGAGAGCAACACATCTAACCCAACAGAAAATACATCTAAAAGCTAAAGAGTGCACCGTGTTTTGAAGCCAAATCCCCCACAGCAGCTGTAGCTAACGTTAGCATGCCTGCAGCTAAACATTGTCTTAAACCTTCATGGCCAACAAAACAAACACAAAAACTGAAGCACTGACAACTTGAGGTGATTGATCCACTAGTTTGACAAGTTGCTGTTGGAGATAACTGGGATTTTTACTGTCTTCGTTGGCTTAGCATTTTCCCTAGCATTAGCAAACACTCCTTACCAACATGCCATTTAGTACTCTAGAACAGCATGTGATTTATTCATATGTCCAAAACTAAGACCATTAACGGGGAAATATAGTATATAGTATGCATGCACAGCGGCAGTAATGACAACAGCAACAAAACAGGAAGGATATCACATGTGCTTCACCTGAGACACACAACAACAGTGTGAAATGTCCAAAATTGCCAAAATAAATGATGTTGAAATTTACAGTTTACAGAAATTACAGTTTTGTTATAGCAGAGACAGTAAAGTACCAAAAAAAAAGGTAACATTGGGCACCGGTTCTGTCAACAGTCAACCTCCAGACCCTCACATCCAAAACTACTTCCTGCATTTGGACTGAAATTTGCCATTGAATGTGAATCCAGAGTTCCGAAATCTTCCAAAATGGATGGAATTCTTACTATACTGGGCTGAATTATATGTACTCACTCATTAATGCGTTTTTTTATTTTTTGTGTGTGTGTGTCAAAATGACTGTATTTGCAATGTTTTAAGAAAGAAACACACCATGCTTTTTACATAGTATAAAGATGGAGAAAAGTCTGCATCTGGAGGATGTCTCCAACACACACAGGACTAACACCCGGGAGACCAGGGTTCTTGTCCAATGTGAAACCACAACATCAGTGTGTGCCACTTGTACTGAGGCTATCAGTGAAAACATCAGTGTGTGACAAGCTGGGATTATAACGGGTTGCCTGTCCTTGAGCACTTTTCTGTGGCTGCTAATCGGTGCAGCTATCGGCTACCAGGAAGTCGACCATGTTTCATAACTTTGTTTTATCCCCTGAAGTGAATCTAGTCAATAAACTTGATGCTTTCAAATATGCTGTGTGTTCCATTAATCAAAATTCTTAGTTTTAGATTTTCAGAGGATTAAAGATGATTCATTTTTTGCTGTCTTTAAAAATGGTCACTCGCCTGGTGCTGCCAGAGACAAAGTCCTTGTCGCCATATTTGACTTTGGCTTGTGAAAGTCTCTCTTGTGTTATATTTCTTTGGTAAACTGCAATGATTGTGGTGAAACTGGCTATAATTCCTCTGATATGACAGTGCTGTGCAGAAGAAGACATAAAAAAAATCTCACAAATCTGAGAGAAATCGTTGAATATGCATCAATTCTTTTGACACCAAGCTTCTATGTTTAGAGAGACTGATTTATTTATTGTTCCATCTCTGGAATTGCACTGACTCAATCCATTATGATAAAATTCTAAATTGTTTATAGTCAGTAAATTTTTGATGGCTTGCAACCACATTTGTATGTATTACCTGTTGTTCACTTTGTCCCAACCTGAACTCCCTGTTGTCATTTGCAGGATGGTTAAAAACCATGTTTTATTTCCTCAGTTGCATTGATTGTTTGTCCCCAAAGCTTCAGCAAAGAGGCTACAACAATTGATTTGGAAATGATGCAAATTCAGACTTTGGCCATTAGTGTTCAGCAAGTCAATCAGAGATAGTCACGCAGCTTAACAATGTGGACAACACAACAACAACAACAAAAAAAAATGCTCGGTTGAGAACAAGAGTGTGCCTCAGTGCCTCCTCTTTTACTGAATTCAAGCTGCATCATCAGAAATCTTTTTCCAATGGGGCCAGACAATCGCTCATCACAGATAAATAGTATCTGCACACAGGCGAAATAAGGGAACCAGAGTCATCCTATACATACCATATGCAAATAATATCCCCATTGAAATTCTGGTTTGTTTTATGATTCACTGGGATGTGTATAAAACTGCCAGTTCCCAACTCCCTGTGCATTTTTTACTGCATCCACGGGCGAAGTTATGGCTATCACACCTGATCATGATTCACCATGTCCTTGTGATGCACCATGAGAGGCAGGTGATGACACTCCAGTCCTGTGGAATTAGTGAATGCGCGTGAAGCCAGTGACCTGTACAAGGGAGGTCAGCGCCATAATGCTCACACCGTTGAGGACTTGGTAGGATTCCACCTGAATTAGCTCATAACTACACAGATACGGCTCTCGAGCTAATGTTCAAGACTTGTCAGCCAGGTTACACTATCTCTGTGCTGCATAATGATGTGTGAGCATCTCGGGCTCACTGCTGGCTCTTTATGCTGCAGAATGGAGACTCGCCCCAATGCGAAGGAAAGTAATAAATTACTCTGGCAAGATTTGAGTTCTGCATAAGTCAGGAGGAGCCACCATGGGGGAAACAGATTGTAGATTGTTTTGTGCGCAGAGAGAGGATGGGGGAGGTTGGTTGTGGCGTCAAGATTAATGCATCTGCCCGCTTTACAAAATGCCTCAGAATCTGCAAGTGCAATGTAAGCTATAGCGTAAATGTGAGATACATTATATCCAATACTGTATTTATGACCGTGGGATTAAGCAGTGATTTGCCTATTTTGTCAGTAGGAGGAAATATCATTTACTGTGTGATATTCAGGGAGTACAGAGGCGAGCTCTTTGACTCTCATTCAGACATAGCACACGCAGGCAGCTGTTTATGATAAATGTCATTACCCTGCGCACTGGTGGAAGGCAGCGCCTTGTGGCTTCAACCAGCAGCAAAGAAACAGTGGGAGCTGCCATTTGCAGGAAGATTTAGTAAATAAATAAAGATGACATGAACGAATGAAGAAATGAAGAAAAGAAATGCAGTCTTAGAAAATATGGTATGTAAATGCTATATCTACGAATAGAAACATAATCATTAAGTTAGTAATATTATGACAAAGTAAATGCAAAATCGTTAATTGTGAAATAATTAAAATCCAGATCTCGCTTGCTGAGCAGTAAGGGAACTAAATGTCATTACTAAATCCTGAATATTAATAGACCTTTTTAGTGCCGGCATCATTATTACACCCCCGTGTTAGCTGGAGGCAAAACAAAGGAAAAACTGGGGGCAAATACGATTCACCTCAGAGAGGTAGGCCACGTTACTAAGCAAAAATGTCATCTTGCTGTGTTGTTGGGTGCTAGAGTCAAAGTAGTATTGGCTCAAAATTAAAGTTTTATTGCATACTAGTTACCGCATCTATTTTCCTTATTAAACAGAAAAATATAACAGATCTTGTGAAATCAAGTTTCTCACTTTTAATGAGCTAAGACGAGCTTTAATTGCCTTGTTAATTCCATAAAATGTTCTATGAACTCGACAGACAGAAACAAAATAAAACTCACCAAAAGTGCCTCGGTCGGTCTTACCACTGTTCCAACAATCACCAACTCTGGTATGGTTGAAATAAAGCCTAAATCCACTACGTTACACTCACAGTAATAAGGGTACCAAAAGGGTCCTTCTTGAAGGGCAGAGGTTCAACCCAGAACTATTTGCTTCTGAAGAACCCTGTTTTGAAGAAAAGATTTGTCAGGGGTTCTTTGTAAGAATAAAGGTTCCAGAAGGAATCAGTTTTATCCAAAGTGCTCTTTTTAGAAGAAAGAATTCTTCGAGGATTGTTGATTGTTCTTTTTTGTTTTAAGCATTAAATAAATAGCTGTGGGGAAAAACCCTTGAAGTATAAAAAAGTTCTATGTAGAACCACCTGCAGGCATTCTCGATAAAACCCTTGTAATACAAAAAGGTTCTCAGTAGTGCCCCCTGAAGGGGTTCTAGACAAAGCCCTTAAAGTACAAAAAAGTTCTTGGTAGACCCCCCAGGTGTGTTCTTGATAAAACCCTTGAAATATAAGAAGGTTCTTGGTAGAACCCAGTGGGTGGGTTCTTGTTGGCTCCCTCCAGTGATGGTTCTGAGTGGAACAGAATATAAAGGTTCTCTGTAGAACCTCTAATAGGAGATTCCAGGTGATACCTTTCACAGATGGTTCTATATATAACTCTTTATGTTGGGTTCTATAGGTAGAACTCTCTGAAAGGGTTAGGTACATTTTTGGCCAAAAACATAAAAATAATCTGCCTGGAGATTAAATGATTTTCTTTTGGATTTGGCATCCTTAGCTTGACTCAGCAAGACTCAGGACTAGCCACTAGCATAATTTAGAGGACAATTTAGTTGAGAAAATATGAAAACCTTTCTTTAAAAATTCAGTTTAATTCATGTTTAGGGCATTGTCTTGCCTCCACCTAAGCCCCACCCACAAAAAACATATTTACCAACAGAAAAGAGGTCTATTATCAGTCAGTAAACTATAACCTCTCTGCTCCAGCATACTGAAACTTCACAAATGCACGAATGCATGAGATGAAATCACATCAAACAGACACATTTATAGATATAAATGCTCATCTCAGCTGCAGGAAGCTTTATAGCTTTTTAACAACACTGGAAATTTAATGAGCTGTATCACTGCCCTCGACTCTTTATTCTTTCACAGCTATTAAAACCGGAGGAAATAATACAGCCTTCCTACATCTGCTATTGTATCACATTGCTTTGTACTGCATTGTATTTTCACACTGTATTTTAAGGTGTTTTTTTTATTTCTGTTTTACCTCAGAGTCAGTAATTTGCCCTGAAGCGAATCCAAATCCAAGCAATGCCCCTGGTAAGACATTCAAAAATGTTAACTGCTACAGTGTAGTTGACCTTCTCATAATATTGCTATCCAGGATTTCAGTTCGAGGGTAAGCCCCCACGGTTTCTGAGGAGCAGAGGGATTGTGCATGCAGATCTGAAACCTGAGAATATAATGATTGTGGACCATTTACAGCGGCCATTGAGGGTAAAAGTAATTGACTTTGGCTTAGACTATGAAGTCTCTGAAGCACAGAGGGCTTCACATATTCAGACCAGGTGGTGCAAGAAAGTATCTGGCAGCATGGTAGAGCTCTGGTAGCCACTTCAATAGATAGCTTCAATAAAATATCTTTGCATACCTGTATATCCAGGACTGATGGGTAAATCCCATGATAAAGGATATCTAGTGAGAGATAACACTCTGCTTGTGCTTGCCTGGACTAAAAATAAATCATGTGTCAGTTGGACCAACAAATTCTTGATGAACTTGTGCTTTTAGACATGTATTTTGCAAATGGATTAATAAAATTGAATTTAAATGTCTTTTTTTCCATAGAGGGTTGACAGTGTTTTAAAACTTTGTTTTATCCCCTGAGTTGAAACTATGAAATAAAGTTAATACTTCCAACCATGTTGTGAGGTGCAACCAACATGCTCCATTTATCAAATTCAGGATTAGGGATGATTCAGTTTTAATAACTTTAAAAATGGTCGACTGGAGTGCCTGCCTGCCTGCCTGCCTGCCTGCCTGCCTGCCTGCCTGCGTGCGTGGAATGTCTGACAAATGTCAACAAAGTTGTGGCTTTGCTTTGGCTTGTAAAAGTCTCTCTAAATTGGATTATCTTTTATTTGGAAAACTGACAAATTGGCCAGAATTCTTCCCATTAGACAGTGTTGAGCAGAAGAAAAGATGAAAAATCTCACAAATCTCCAGCCCGTTCTCATTTCCAACTCATCAGATACCGACCCATCCCAACTGTGTGAGACACAACAGGCTTTGATGTGGTATAAATATGGAGAAAATCTGCTTTTGGAAGAGGTGGAGAGGACGGATGGCTCAAACAAACGTAGGACTTTCACCCAGGAGACCAGGGTTTGTGTCTCATAAGAAAACCAATACAAGTTTTCCGATACTTGACATTATGTGCGTCATGTGACTTTTGTTGCTTTAATGATGTCACATTACATAACATATAACATACTTAATTTAACGCATTTAGTGGCTGTTAGGAGTGTAACGGTATTTGTATTCGTCCCGTACTGTCACGGTACGGGGGTCACGGGTCGGTACACACAGTCACGCGACGAATACATGAGTGAGTTAAAAAAAAAAAAAGTCTTCCCACACGACCGATTTATACGAAGCTGGCAGGTCTTCCAACTCCACACGCTGCATCGCTCATCGTTTGTTGTCGTTTGTAATATCTTCTTCGTTTGTTGTACCGGCTTCTTCTTCTTCTTCTGTGGTAATGGCGGTCGCTGGCAGCTTTTAGGCTCATTA
>JAJHUR010075589.1:0-11269 GCA_027495735.1 Lutjanus campechanus | reverse complement strand
TATTTACACTCGGGTGGTGCCGTTTTAGGTGAGTTAGCATGTTTGTCGTGTTGCCGGAGACATACCTGATCTCAGCTGATCAGTGTCGGCACACCGCCCTCGTTTTATCCACCTGTCTTTCTCCGTTGCAATATTTAACCAGGAAGCCGAAGTGTTCCCAAGCAGGAGACTTTAGCGACAGGGGAGGGTCTTCAAGCTCCGGTTTACTGCTAGCAGTAGCCATCATGCGCACGGGCTGCAGGTGTAGCTGCACGTGTAGCTGCACAGGTTAGCGGCGGAACGTAAACACACGCAACTTCTGGCCCGTGAACCAAAAAAAAAATAAAAAAATTCCGGCCCGTGAACTCACCCGTGCACAGCCCTGTACCGAACCGAACGTCGCGTACCGAAACGGTTCAATACAAATACATGTATTGTTACACCCCTACCTTGAACTGATGACTACTTGTTGACGGGGAAATTCTTTACTTGGGGCCAGTCTTACTTTTATATGTTATGTTTGTCTTATAAGACTTATATGCAGTGTTTTGCAAGTTTTCATCAAGTCATAGTCAGTTCACAGTCTGTTCATTACTTCTTTTATTTATTTTTTTAAATTATTGAATTTGAGACGTTTTTGTATTAATTCGTAATAATAATTTTAAAAATTGTGGCCATTTGAATGGCCAGGATTACTTATAATTGTACAAAAAGTGAAAACATTTTACACTACAGCAGACAGCACACTTGAACACCAATGTATTTTAGAAATCCCCAACAGGGAGCTCAAAATTCCAACTTTCCAGCTCAAATTGAAAGCACCATAATGAAAGAGAACTGAGATAAAGAGGGAGATGCAGAAGAGTGACTGTAAGGTGGATCTACCCGTCTGTTTCTCGCGTTAACACAGACTACAGTCTGCAGTGTAGTTCAGACACCTAATGTTTCATGAGCAACAAAAGTATTGTACATCACGTCGACATTTCTGTCCGTACCTGCATGCTCACTCTCTCTCGACTGCTATGCACCTTTTTTAATCAGCTGACAGCATGAGCACAGTTATCTCCCTTTGGAATGAAAGTCGCTCACTTTCATTGAACCTTCCATCTAAAATATGAGCATGTTGAATGAATGCTGCTCTTTTAGTGTGTTCATGCACAACACTGCTTATACATCTTATGCTCTGACTCGCTCTTGAAATAGGCACTTTGCATTTCTCTCACAACATAATTATATAAACTAGACACCATCTTGCAATGGAATCACACCCGCTGCAACGCCCATCAACATATTGATGTTCTGACCCATGAGTGCTCAGCAGTCATTACTACATTATTACATGAGTAGGCTGCTCAGTACTCATGGGTCGGATCACACCCGTCTTTGAGCTCAGCTTTCATTTCTATCTAAACTGCACACCTGTAAACTTTTGTGACTGCATCAGTTGTGAAGATGTAAACACCTGCCAAAGTGGGAAGGGTTGGAATCTAACTGCAGTAAGAACTTGATACATGGTGCAGGAGATCTTGGATGGACAATTTAGCCTTATAAAAAAATCAGAAAGTAAAAAAAAAAAAAGAGAAGAACACACCTGCTCATAGGTTCAGATTTTGTTGCCAGATTACAGAACTGAACTTTCTCTTCTGATTTGGCAATTTCAACAATCTCTAAAGCAGCATGGTGCACAAAGTGTGTCTTAAACAGCAGTGAGTGGGCACCATTCAGAGAAAACTACATCTGTAGATGTTTAGTCTTGCTCATCTCATCTGTGGTATAAAGTAATCACAGACTGAGTGCAGTTTCTGATTGCCTTCTCCCAATCTGTGCACTTTCTGATTCACGATTTCTGAGGATCAAACCTTTCAAATATTACCTCAACTCGCCGTTTGAAGCAACTGTTGTGCAAAGTTGAATAAAGTGACGGTGTTTCCCTGGAGAGCGCCACTTTTTGAAAGTAGAAACCTTGCCACGACTCAGTGAAGGTCTTTCCCCGTCTATCTGCTCTAACTCTATCTTCAGAGGGCTCCTTCTGCAGCGAGGTGCCAACTCTGTGCCTCTTATTCAAATCAAGTCACGAATCTCGGTGGGAGTCCCTCTGAGGACAAAAGCAAGGAGGCCTGGACCATGAAAAGAGATTACCATTTCACAGATCTGAATTCTGAGCAGCGCCGCCGCCGCTTCTGTTTCCAACTAAACGGATGAAGTGTTTGTTTACTTGCTTGTTTCAATAGTGATTAAAATAATAATAACCTGGAAGCAGTGGAGAAGGCATCACAGTGGCTTTGCCACTCATGTGCCATGAGTTAAGAGCTTGTTAAGATGAATAACTATTGACAGTTCTGTTCTGAACTCACAGTTTGAAAAGCTGCATGCTCCTGGAAGTTGTCCAAATGCTGACAGTTGCTTGTCTCCATGCTGTTCTTAAGTCCCCCTGGCAAACGCACAAGATGTTAACACAGACAGGACTTATTCTGTTGTCAACATATTCATCTTAACAAATGGGTTTGTTAACTTATTAGCATGTATGGCGATGATACACCGTAGCTGATGTATATATTTTGCTTATCGTGTCGGTATCTTAATCTAATCATGCAGTGATATAGATTTATAACCCTAACCCTAGTCCTTTCTATAAAGACCACATCTGTATTGTGTCTATATTGTGTAATGATTCTTGGCTCTAATAAACACGAAGCAATATAAGTGAAATATATCAAATAAAAGTTGATTTATCCAAAAAAGTAAATATAATGTGAACATGCTTAGTATAAACTGAATATAAACAAATGAAGTAAACTTTATTTGCTAGATCACATCAGGAGGCTGTGTGTCACACTCCAGCACAGTTTATGTATAAATTTGCATTAACTTAATCAAATCTGACTTAAGGTATTTAATTCATTCACACTGACTCAACATGACAGAAAAATATTGAATTAAATGTGACTCTTTACATTAAACTTATAGAATACAACTGCATGGAAAATTCACATGTAACTAAAATACATGAAGTCAATGATTTGGGGTTAATTATTTTTTGAGTGTTAACTGCATCAATAATGATTTATGACTATATTCATAATCACACATAAATACACAAAAAAAAAGAGAAAAATTTGAATGTATCATATATTATATATGTTAATTTCCTAGTCCTAAAGCAGATAAATTGTGTTGTAATTCTTTGCATTTTGGTGTTTTAAATAATAAGATTGTTTTAAATGTATGAAAATGCATTACACCTCAGTGACCACCAACAATGAAATGCTATGATGAAGCATGCATTGTTATAGATGCATCAGTATGTGCTTCACTTCACTTAACACATACAATGATAACTTATGCTACTGCATGGACTATTATGCCATATACACCGTTTCTCACTGGTATCTTTTAGCCCAGGGTTTAGTCGGTAACCCTACAAACTCGGGGCTAACCCTGGACCAGAGCAGGGCCAGCAGGCCCGAGGTTGAAGTCGGCATTATTCCACTTTAGAATGTGCCAGGATTGTGCCAAAAAGCTTTGTTAGCCTGGAGCTAAGTGCAGAGTGAAAAGCCCTTCTGAGTCCTTACTACAGTTGATTGTTGAGATGTGTATGTGAGTGTAGATCACATGGATCAAACTCCAGACTCTTCATTTTGTGGTAGTTTGCATAGAATATAATTTGCACAATAAAATTCTATGCAGCATTACAGAAGTAAACTAAATGTAAACTACATATCCGGGAACGCATTCCAATTTTGTTATTCGTGCATTAAATGCATCCAGCCACGAGATAGTTTGTCATTATTACATGACTTTGTTAAATACTCGATTCTGACTGGTCAGTTCCAGCATTCTAAACTCTGTTATTTCTGTCTAACAGATCATTGTTAGGAAGAACAGACCGTGTCTGTGGGCACAGTTCTGATCACAGACTCTGGAGGAACAATAAAATCATTGTGAAATCACTAAAATCATTTTAAATATTTTGTGTCACATATATATATATGCCTTTTTTTTTGGGGGGGGGGGGGGGGGGGGGGGGGGTTTAAGTAACCACATAATAAGCTCAATGATGTACAGTGAGCAGGTCATCATTGTTAACTAAACCTCTTCAGGACTCCTTGTTTCATCATAGATTTAATCTGCTGATTATTCTCTCAAGTAATTAATCGGTTGTTTGGTCCATGAAATGTCAGAAAATGTTGAAAAATGTTGATCAATGTTTCCCAAAGTCCAAGATGACGTCCTCACATGTCTTATTTTGTCCACAACTCGGAAATATTCAGTTTGCTGTCAGAGAGGAGTAAAGAAACCAGAAAATATTCACATCAGAAGAATCCAGACTTTTTTCTTTAAAAATGATTAAAAGATGCAGATTAGATTCATAGTCCATAATAATTGTTGCAACTCTTAAATGTTACATGTTTGCTGTTTTATTAATTTGTCCAGCTGTTCCTTCCTGTGTTTTGTGCAATTTATTGATTGATTGATTGATTTAAAGACAAAAATGGCAAAAACTTCACTAGAGGCCATGATAATGAATTGACAGCTGTGTGCACTGTGCACTGTAATAGAATACAGTCACCTTTTTTCTGTATCCAGAATACATAATAGCTGTACCCTTGAATGTCTGGTTTCATTATTTTTCCTAGACTGCTTTCAGAGCTGGTTATGAATTATAAAGTTGTTCCTAAAAGCAACAATAATTGAATGCAGAGGCAGTTATGTGATATGATAACAAGTAGGTACATTTATATAGTCTTACTTTTACAAGCAGCCCTTCGAGGACAACCATAATGCTGATGTGGCTCAGGATGAAATTGAGTTTGACACCCCTGGAATAGGTAGTCATAATGTATTAGAAGCCCCATCAGTAGTTTTTAACTAATCAAGAGCATCCATAAGACACTTGAACTAATAATTCATTATAAGCCACATTTAGGTTGTTTTATGACTGTTGATATAGTGCATCAGGGAGTATTATGTGTTTTTATCAGTGTAGTCATAAGATAAGATAAGATAGAACTTTATTCATCCCAAAGGAAATTCTTGTGCCAGAATGCTCCAAAATTACAGTAACATAATAACAACAACAATAAGAGCAACAAATAAGTGAAACATAAACAGAAAATACAAAGTGTATAAGGAGTAAATGCAAAGAAAGAGTGTCTAATAGAATAACAATAGAAGCAGATAAGTTAAGGACAAAAGTAGCTCAGTAGAAAAAGTAGTAATGGCAGTTATACTGACTCCAAACATGAGAATCACCCCAACTGATGTCATTGAGATGTCATCAGGGTTTTCTCATCCTGGGCTTTAAGACTTACAGCATTTTAAACGTTTTTTAAACAGAAAGTCAGTGTTCCAGTGAAAGATGTTGGTGTTTACAGGCAGTCTCATCAAAGCTGTACTCTCAAGCTGCATCATGGGAAGTGTAGGATAGGGGCTTCAAGGATATCTCATATCTTATACCTTTATAGAAGTGCAATTCTAAATGGCAAGAGTACTCCTATAAAAATGAAAACATTATTTTGTGATGAAACTGAGTTCTTAACAAATACAACAGAAACTGAGTGGTTTGCAAAGGTCGATACGAAATACAGAGAGAAAACACAACAGCTGGATTTTCCATGTGTGGTGAAAATATGAAATCGGCTGAAAAACAAGATAGACTCCAACACCCTGAGGACTCCCCCCCCCCCCCCCCCCCTACTAGTACGGCACTGAGAATAACAGAATTGATAGCACTTTGTTTGCTCTCTCCAACACATTATGAGCTGTATTGAGTCTCTTGAAACTACTTTTTTTTTTTTTTTTTTTTTTTTAACCAAAGAAGCACTCCCTATGCTGCTGACAATCTGTTGTGTGGATTCACCATAGCAACCAAACATTGTCTCTGGAATGAGATGTTGCTGCTGAATTTGTGCAACTGTTTCAGCATACTTACTTGTGTGCATTCTTTCCAAAAGTGAGATGAGAAGTGCTATCAGTTTACTTTATTTTGTTATGTGCAGAGTTGGAGTCAATATGTGGTTAGCCTAGCTTAGTGCAAAGACTGGAGGCAGGGGAATCAGCTAGCCTGGTTTTCTCCAGGGTGAAAATACACTCTTACCAACAATGCTTCAAATATCATATTTGTTAAATCAACCATTTTTCATTTTCGAGTGTGCTGCATGCCTGATGCAGTGACTGTGGACTGCATTATGCCTTATTCTTGTTGCATGGCTGGACATTAATCGTGGCCTGATGGCGCATGGCTACAAAAAGTTACTCTGTGGCCACCAAATATTCTGTGTAGTTGGCCAGTAAGTTTGATCCCCATACTGCAAGCCAAATACGAAAACAGCCACGAGTACTTTTAGCCGTCAGTGGCTCGCTACTGATATGTCCATGCTGGTAACGTGATCCTTTCAGGAGAACCAGGAGCATAAAGGGCAGTCTATGAAAAAGAAAATGGCAACCAAAAGTTAGGATTAAATGGAATCAGGAGTTTAGGTGGCCAGTGTGTTGCCAGTTTGCTCAACCAGCCGAGAAGTCTAGCTTGTTTTTGATAGGAAACGATGCTTTCAGGAAACATCACGTCACAATTCATGTGGAAAAGTGGACAACACAGATGTCACAGTAAAGGAAGGCTGTACTGAGTTGTGTTAAATTGACTTTTCTGTTTTGTTTTTATTCAGGTTTACATTTTGGCCACCAAATTTAGGAGCTTGGTCGCCCTGGTCTGTTTGCCAACCCTCCGGATATTCTTGTGAAACTCCCGGTTTTCGTTGCGCTCTCCTGGTTTCCTCCTTGGGTCACAATTTGCCCGATTTTCCCAGTTTATGACAAATTTTCACACATTTTTTCCCCTTTTCATTATCACAATCTGGTTTTAGCACTGTAAAGCAGTTATAATCCCTACAACTCTAAAGTCTACACCAGACAAGTCAGTCAGACACGGAGAGTACTAAAACAAATACTCAAACGAATTTCAGATGGATTCTTCCAGAAAGTTTTAAAGGAAAGTTTGTTTGTAAAACATTTGTAAAATATTAATTTTCTGTGTCATTGTAATCAAATTCAAATTTGGACGAGGTAAGGCTACATGCTGTTGTTCTGTTGTGTTTTCCAGTTAATAATTGTCAGTGACAGGTCATCTGCAAGCATCTATTTGCCAAAAAATGTGTATGTATTATTTTGTAAGTTTCATCCTTTTAAAGTATATAATTTTTCTGGGGAAAGACTCACAATCTCCCTGATTTGGTTTCAAAATCCCCCCAGTTTTTGAGGCCTCAAGGCTGGCAAGTATGGCCCCTGGTGAGGGTGGCGCCATCGTGCCTGTACAGAGAACAAAACCAAAACCTGTGCTCACCGACCAAAACTGGGAACCAGTGCTGTAACTGGAGATGCTGAACAGAAGTGCTGCGGATGGATAAACTCTTACATCCCACCAAACTCCCCATAAAACCACAAATGATCCTTTTTACTATTCTGTTTGTTTAGGATTAGCCGAATGAGACACAGCATGCTAATTAGTGAGCTGTAGAGGTGTTGGTAGGAGGAAAGTAGAACTTTTCGATGCTCTGAACACCACAAATAAAATCCCATTCCAATTCCATTCACCAAATCTTGGAGAGATCCAGATGGTTAAAGATGGCCAATGACGGATCACTAGATACAACAAGAACTTTTCATTCTGCCTTCAGTCCTGCATGACACAAAGCCCATACGTCTCATGCACTAAATGTAAAATGTAGCACGAGATCAGGAAGAGTATCAGAACAGATCATTCAGATTCATTGTGTGGATGAAGCCTTTAGAAATGCTCCACAATGTGAGGAAGAGTGATGGCTGTGGAACCAGGAAACGCCTCAGCAGGGGAGTGTCACATGGCTGACGAGGCACAGGTTCCCCGGCCAAACACACGGCACTGTCCCATCCATCGTGGGCCCCGGTCACTCGTCCCGAAGGCCGCTTCATCACGGCCTGTCAACGGGACAGAGCGGCGCTCTGTTTGAGTGCGGCGGCCTGAGATGGGAATAAAGGCCTCCATCACTCGCTCCTCCACCACACACCCCATGATCCAGCAGAGCCAACATGACTCATACAGCAGACTGAGTGACAAGAACAGGAAATAACACACAAGAAGATTCAATTAGACTGGATACAGTCATTTTCTCGGGAAGGGTTGATTCGACAAAATGATTACAAAAAAGAGCCAAAATCAAAAATAAAGAACATATGTGCTGCTCATCTAACTCTAATGGCATCTATTCCTCCACCCTGTTACAATGGAGGTGACTGTAACTGAGAATTTTAAAATTAAATACCACAAAATACTCTACAATGACACACAGGCCCTGTTTACACCTGGTATTAACATGCGTCTTGGGTGATCTGAAGTTGACGGCTCTAACAGCTCTGCACTGTAATGCTAATTACATGTTTGGCCTCTTTTATCTGCCAAGATAAGCAGCAGATGTTTGTTAACACACTGCCTGTTTCAGCCATGGAAATAGTAACCACAACATCCCCACACTTCCTAAAAAAAAATCACCCAAGTTTGAGAGTTGTTGATTGAGGAGGAACTTAAACTTTGTGAAACGGCTGCAGCAAATTCTTAATCATTTAAAAGATTGTGTCAGCATGTTGCGTCGTCGCTGAGCTGCTGGCTGCTCCATGGGTGAAGTGTGTCTTACCTGCTAACATTTAACCGCTATTTGAACACACTGTTTCAACTGATTTCACCATTTACATTAAACGAGAACATTTTATTGGCAGTAAACTTTCAAAAATACAGTAACAGTTACCAATTTAGGCCGCTTTCTTTGTCACCAGTGGAGAAGGTCGAGACCCCCTTAAAATAATGCGCAATTTTGTTAGTTGTTGAGTTAGAAGAAACTTAAATGCTCTCTACAACTAATTTTTAATTATTTGATCCTTCTTGCAAATTCAGCAAATGTCAAATTTGTCCCAGCATGTTGCCGTTTCCTGTTGGGCAACTGGTCAAAAACAACAACGCATTTGGTCTTTACTCTAAATCTGTGAAAGACAACAATGTTTTATTCATGTTAAACATGTCAAATTTCACAAACATATACTTATTTCTTGCCTGTGGAGAAAGTCCCCCAGACTTCCTTTAAAAAATGTGCAGTTTTGTGAGTTGTTGAGTGAGGGGAAACCTTATAAACTTTGTCAAACACTCGCTATGACTAATTCTTAATTATTTGGGCCTTCTTGTAAATTTGGCAATTGTTATTTAAGTTATTTCTTTCCTTGTGTAAAAAAATATTGTGCCCATTTGTCCCAGTACAGTTTCTACTGTTGGAGCACCAGTTAAAAACAACAGATCTGGTCTTTGCAAACTGAAAATGATGCCGCCACATGTTTATTTGCATACAGACAGAGAAAAGAGATCAGATCACAAGTGGTCAGTAGAGACACATTCTAATACCAGGTGTGAACTGACTACTAAGAGCTGTCCACATGTTAATGTTAATGTCAGGTGTAAACAGGCTAATATAGGTGCATTGTGATCTGACACCACTATCAGCAGGACAGCATCATTTGTCAGTGCCTTACAACACTCTTATAAATCACTCTGCTATGATGTGACAACACGTTAGGCATAGAAATGACCTGGGAAATATCATAGTTTGATTTTAAATTATGTTAAAGTTAGGAGAGCTTCATTGTCATGGTAACAATAATAAACATGTGGTTAAGGTTACGATGTGATTATGGTCATTATAGGTATTATGACGTATATTATTTAAAAAGTGTGCCATTTCATGTCCTTAATTAACTAACGTTAACACTATTCATTGTAAGTCGATACATAATTCATCAGATCCACTTTGTTTGACACAATCAGACAGCATCCAGTGAAGTTGCAGGAGAGAACCATGAAGATTTAACTTTACGACACTGAGCTCGAGTTGAAAAAAAGGATACAAAAGATAAAACTACGTGGTCAACAAAAAATGAAGGCAGTATGCAAAAGATGTGCATCACAACAACTTTCAACTTTGTTCAGCATTTGAAGTTACACAAAGAACTGATAGTCGAGCCGAATGTTAACACAGTTAGTGAGATAATGCTTAGCTAATGTTAGCGTAACAGCTAAGCAACTCTGTAAATCAATGAGGCCTGAAACTGGACTGGAAACTCACTGTCACGTTGTGACACGTTTTGTTGCTCTGATTGCTTGAAGGTTAAGCTCGTTGCTCTGATTGGTTTTAGGTGGCGTGTTTTTGCTCTGATTGGTTATAGATCACATTATGTTGCTCTGAATGGTTGTAGGTTGAGTTTTAGTGCTCAGATTGCTTGTAGGTTACATTTTGTTCCCCTGATTGGTTGTCGGTTGCGTTTTGTTGCTCGGATTACTTGTAGATTACGTTTTGTTGCTCTGATTGGTTGTAGGTCGAGAGTTGTGTCAAGAGGCCTTTTTGGTCAGCACCGCCCCATCGAAAATGAACTGAGAGATTTCTGGCCATGCCAAGCTAGCAGTTAGCAGGGATAAAACAATCAAGATATTATCACCTGGTTTCATCCACTATGACCACTTCAGGTCTCAGAGTAGCACTGTGTCTGGTTATAGCACGTTAAAAACAGAGTTCTGAATCCTTAATGAGTCCCGGTGGTATTTGCTGTGCTGTAATTTCTCCAGAAAGCAGTTGGTTAACACCTTTCCTCTAATCTCTTCCCTGAGAGTTAGAAACTCACGCAGCTTCATGTTGCAACTCATCTGGGAGACATTTTGGACGATTACTTGTGTGGGATGCGGTAATGCAATTATATCTCCACACGCTGTGTTGCTCAGGGCTGCTGGAATGACATTAGACTTGATGGATACGGCGATCAAACACATTCTCATGATTGTCATGTGGCAGTCAAACGCGGCGTGTGGAGTTTCCTCCCACACCATCTTAAGTCCCTAAAGGAAGCCGTTACATTCACTTTACACATAGTGAATTATGAGTGACGGATAATTTGGAGCGGATAATGAGGTAAATAAAAATAAAAGAGAACAGTGATAAATATTTGTAGGCCTTCTGCTGTGTTCTAATGAGCACAATTAATCAGATGCAACAAAATTATAATTTTCTGCATCCTAATAAACTTAATCGACACTAATTATCAAGTCTGATTTAACGACTTCTTCCTCTTTGACAACTTTTACAGTTTGACTGCCACTGTGGCTCAAACGTCGAGACCCCCGCCCCCCCTTCTCTCCTTTCAATTGCAGATATTTTCATAGGCAGAACTTGCGAATTCCAGCTGGAGTTAGATCACAATTTGTTCCAGATTGTGTGTGTGTGTG
>JAJHUR010075588.1:0-10465 GCA_027495735.1 Lutjanus campechanus | reverse complement strand
CCTCACCTCATCACTCCTTAACATCATATAAACCGATATTTTTAACCGATACCTGTGCATTTCATGTCACAGGCAATGCAGACACCAGGGCAGGGAAATTACATGTAGGTAACTTTGGAGCATATTAATACCTGACACACCTCTTTCAGGTGGTGATTTTTATTTATTTATATTTATTTATATATATATATATACATATATATATACATATACTCTCTTGTCTTTAATTGCGTGTTTGGTATTGAAGTAATCCAAAAGTAACTAAAAGTACTCAGGTACATTGCTTTAATATTGTGATACTTAGAGTAAGTTACTGATTACAATTTTTAACAGGTAACTTGTAATTGTACTGGATTACGTTTATGAAGTAACCCTCCCAACCCTGGTCCTGTGATATAAGTCATGTGATGCCAGTCACAAGCGACGAGTCACTGCTGTTGTGACTCGTGTCACAAGAGGCACGTGATGTTAGGTTATATGGCCAGTATTCTGCAAGTTCACACTTAAAAAGATGTAGCTCAAAGTTCAGTTCACAGAGATTGAAATGAACTAGTTCATATTCATGGTTCTTAATGTGCTTTGCAGCCAGCACTGCTCACACTAGATCACACATTCACTGATTGCAAACCAATCTGTTCAGTTCACTGTTCACCAAAAAGATGAGCACGTTCAATGAATGCTGCTCTTTTCTACAGGATTATTAATGATTTAATAATCTCTCTCACTCATTCAGCGAACATTCTGCATTAATTTGAACTCTGACATGAAACAGACATACAAAACTGTTATTCTGACCCAGAATAGAAATTTCAAAGGAAGACACAGCAGCTGCATCAGAGAGGTGAGTATTTCAACTTAACATGTTTCCTTGATCTCTGATTTCTTGTAGTAAACATATTACAGATTTCTCTTTTAAAAGATCATGGTTTGGGCTAAAATAAGTATGTCACCTTACGTCTACTGTCACATGACACACATAATAAGTTATGTAACTTAAAACTTTAGATCAGGTTGACTTTTAATTTGAAAGTCCTATGTTTGAGACGTCCATCCACCCCACCTCCTCTGTACTGTAAACTGACTTTCTTGCTTTTTGTACTTTGTCATCTGATGCGTAAGGGTTTACATTAAAGTTACTTACTGACAGAACGCTGGTATTTGATGACCAGGGCTGAATAAAACCAAACGTACCTGCATTGCTTTATAGTGACTAGAAGAAAATATACTTTTTTGGGGTCATTTTGGTGAACTAACCCTTAAAAAAAGGTATTTTTCTAATGTTATATATGTTCATCACATAAATTTTGGCTGGCATATGAATTTATTAAAGGATAGCCCCTTGAGATGTAGCATCTCATTTTCAAGGGGGTCCCTAAACAAACATACATAAAACACAAGACAACATTACACTACATTACATGATAGACATACATAACATATAACAAATACAGACATCTTGCTCACCCACACCCAACCCCTACCAACATAAGTCTAACATACAAAATAGACAAATTGATTAACAAGGATCAGTGATGTGAACATAAAAACATAAAAAGAAAATAAATTAGAAACATGAGCAATTTGTTTTGAGATGGGAGAGTAGTGACATCCTAAAACAATGAAAAGAGGTAACAGAACGCAAAGAAAGAGGGAGGTTATTCCAATCCGATGGGGCTTTATATTGGAATGATCTTTTGCCAACTTCTTTCGAGATTCTAGGAACAAAGAAAAATGGGGAGTTCGTATGTCTGAGTGAGTATGGAGAATTGTATGGAGTAATATGTTCTTTTAAATATGGAGGACAATGGAAATAAACACATTTAAAAAGGAACTGAAGCCAATGAGATTGCCGTCTTGATTTCGGTTGTAACCAATTCAACGAGTCAAACATAAAACAATGATGAGTTCTAAAAGGACATCTCAGAACAAATCCACATAAAGAATTAAATAAAACAGTCAGAGATTTAGGGTGAGTGTCTGAAGTGTTTTGGTAAACAATATCTGCATAGTCAACAAGAGGTAGTATCAGTTGTGAGATTAGCCTTTTTCTGACATGAAATGTGAAGCAATTGATTGAGTGAAGCAAGACAGCCGTATGCTTTTTTAACAATGTAATCAATATGAGGTTTAAAGGAGAGTTCCGGGTCAATCCAAAGTCCAAGATATTTAAATGTGTCAACTTTATCGACAGGAGATCCATCAGAAAAATAAATATGAAAATCAACTGGATGGGATCGGAGGTGACGTGTACTGAAAATCATACTGCAGGACTTCTTTTTGTCTTGAACCATATCAAAATCAAACTGTAAAGAGTTCTGGATTTGAGATATATCAGTTTGAGTTGTATATAACAGTGTCATCAGCATATAAGTGGGAATGGCAATTCGAACAAATATTAGGTAAATCATTGATAAAAATAGAAAAAAGAAGTGGACCCAATGTGGAGCCTTGCGGAACACCCTTTTCAATAATTAGAAAGTCAGACTGATGACCCTGAAAAACAACACATTGACAATGATTATGGAGATAAGCGTTAAACCAGAGAAGAGTATTTTGATTGAGACCAATAGCAAAAAGTTTATCAAGAAGCAAATAGTGGTCAACTAGATCAAAAGCTTTAGACAGATCAAATTGACCCTTGTCAAAGGAAGAGAACACATCATTTGTGAATTTCAACAGAGCTGAGGTAGTGGAAAAATTTGGTCTGAATCCTGATTGAAAAGGCGAAAGAATATTGAATGAATATTCTAATCTATGCAAATAATAGAAATAGGACGATAGTTATTTACATCAGAGGAATCTCCACCTTTGAAGAGGGGGGTAACCTTAGCACACTTCCATATCTTGGGGATTGAACAGGTAGACAGAGACAAATTTAACAGATCAGAAAGGGGATACATCAAAACATGTGCAGCAAGTTTGATAAATTTAACTTCAAGGCCATCTGGACCAGCACTAGTGTTATCTTTCAATTGACGTAAAGCAAGAAAAACTTCATTAGGCAAGACTTTTTTTTAAAGGAAAATGAATGGTCTGAGAAAGTACTATATGAGGGACTGGCAGTCCAGTAAGAGTCAAAGTGATAGGAGCTACAGATGGAAGAGAAATGATGATTAAAAGCATGAGAAATAGGTGATGGATCAGAAATAGGCTCATTATTAAACTGAATCTGGTTTAAAACATTTTTGATATTTCTGTTAAGAGTAAGATTCAATCTGTTCCAGAACTGTCTTGGATTGTGAAAATTTTGGGACAAGCTATCTTTGTAGTAATTAGATTTTTGCATTCCTGGTTTTGATTGTACATTCATTTCTCAGTGATCTGTAGGTATCCCAGTCAGTAGAGTCTCTAGATGAGTGATATCTAGCCCATGTTTTATCCCTCTGTTTGAAAAGACTAATGAGATCTGAGCTGATCCAGGGCAAGTGTCTTCCTTTGACTCTAACAGTCTTCATTGGAGCATGTTTGTCAATAATTTTGTTTACTTCAGAATAAAAGATGTTCCATGCATGCATTCCATGCGTGAGGTGTACACTGTCAAATAAGTTTCTGTCCTTATGAGAAGAACGATCAAGCCCGTTACTGTTGAAGTCACCAAGAATTATTAGTACATTATGCCTCCCAAGAGAATTAATAGTAGATAGAATGCACATGGTAGAATCAGCAGCGGCAGAGAGATTCCTGTAAATGTTGCCATTACTGTTTGTTTTCATGAAAAATTATATTGACAAAAAGACATTCAAAATTAACTGGCTCAACAACAGGAATGATGTGGTCAGAAGCTAAATTTGCTGCAACATAAGTAGCCACACCCCCACCTCTAGAGGACCTTTCAGCTCTATATAACACAAAATTTTCAATTCATCATTTGTGATGTTATCATGAAGCCATGTCTCAGAAATAGTAATGATATTAGGTTTATAAAGAGTAACCCAGGCTCTTAATAAATCAATTTTTGAGACAAGACTCCGGATATTAAGGTGAATAATCTTTAGACCCTTTGCTAAATCAATTGTATCTTATAGAAAATGACAGTTCAAATAAAGAAATTCAAATGGGGAGAGATAAATTGAAGAGAGTAGGGAGCAAGAAAAAAGACAGACAGGACACACACTCACAGACACAGACACACACAAACACACACACACACATAGTGTAACAACACCTTAGATAGTTCTTATATCAAGACTCAGATTACAATATTTATGCCAGTAGAAATAAGGGAGGGCCCTATTTAATACAAGAAAACAAAAACAAAAGAATATAGCCTACATTTGACTGTCATGTAAATTAAGATCATACAGCTTCAGGGTAGAAAATACAGTAAACAGAAGATTTTAAGGCCATATATGCATCCAAAGGCAATAATAATGAAAAGAACAGCAGTCAGTAGTTGACAGTTTACAGCAAAAGTCTGCTTGCGACAGTATCACGACGGTGATATAAGTAATTTTTCCAACAAAATATATACTGAACTTATAAAGTGCTTTGAATATGAAAGTGTGGACTGAAGCCTCTCACACATGCTGTAGATGGTGGTAGCGTTAGCAAGGCTGATAAACGCCAGTGGAAAGTCATACATGAATGAGATTTATTCCTCTTCAGTGGCAGTAAACACAGCACATGGGCCCGCCAACAACTGTGCTGTGTTCAGAGCTTAACAAGGTATTTAGGGCCGACAAACAGTAACGTTCACCGCGATAAACAGCAGGGCCATGACTATGTACTGGCACTCCTCCACAGACTCACGGCGGAGAGCCTCTCGTAGCAGAGCTGCTAGCCACAACACAGGCACCAGGTACTCACACAGCGAGTCTCTCAAAGAGAAAAACACTCTACACAAATATAAATGCAACACTTTTGTTTTCAATCCCTTTTTTTCACGAGTTGAAGCAAAAGATCAAAGACACCCTATGCACTAAAAAGGTTTATTTCTCAGATTTTGAGCAGAAATCTGTTAAAATCTGTATGAGTGAGCACTTTGCCAAGATAATCTGTCCACCTGACAGATGTGGCATATCAAGATGCTGATTAAACAGCATGATTATTGCACAGGTGTGCTTTGAACTGGTCACAATGCAAGCCAGTTATGCAAACCTTGAACATAGACCCATTTTTGTCATTTTATTGCACCTTTTGGGGGGAGTATTTGCCACATATAGAAGTAGTATGCATCATCTGTAAACTGGGAACCTGAAGAGTAATTTATGAGGCTGTGATTATCCTAGAGGTCACTATAGGTCATTTTATACAGTGAGGTCAAGTTGAAAAATGGTCTCAATACAATGAAATGTCTACTATGGAGAGTAACATCAGAAGTTAATACAGTTCCAATACTGTTTAGGGACCCCAGATGCAAAAACATTCAAATAATATAAGGGAAAATAATGTTTATGCTGCTTGATTTTTGCCCAAAACTGCATGGGATCAGCATTTGGGCTACCCAGAGAACCCATTTTCAATCAGATATCTTTGGGACCACTTTGAAAATGCCCATTCCAGTTTTTACTCTCACCAAAATTTAGCCAACTTCCCAAGAAGATAGCAAGACATAGTTGATACCAATGGATGCCCACTACAGCCTCTGAAAAACAGTAATATTGGGTGAAGACCTACGCTTGGAGTTTAAGAGTTTAAAAACAGTTTACTTTCAAAATCTATCTGTCTGTTTTGTGTTTTTATCACATATGTATTGTGCTATACATCACCTATATGCCAGTGTCTGGCCTAACAATGAAAAAGTTGTTTTGTAGATATTCTTGGATATTTTTTATGTTTCAGAGATCTTTTCCTGCAAAATAAGTAAAAATTGTTGATGACTCATCTTGCACTGGGGGCGCACACTAATTTTTGTCCAATATAACACTTTCTTGCTTAGTTTGCAGTATGGAAGGAGAAGACATTTGTTCACTGAAGCAGACTGGAGCTTTTCTGGGGAACAGACCTCACTGTACAAAAGCACAACTTTGTAACTTTATTCACTAATTTGCGCAAAACAAAGTGGATTATATTTTAATGAGAGGATCCTTCCTGGTTTCTCCTCTGATGACCTCCAGCTTACTACAGTAGCTAACCATAACTGTTAGCTGTCAGCTGCCATTAGTGGTCAGTGGGACAAACAGCCTCCGAGACCCATGAGGAATACAGTACTGAGGTCATTTACAGATTTTCATGATGTAAAGATAGCTTTATTTGTTGCTAAAATAAATTAGCTAACCACTTACCAGCTAACCACAACTCAGCCCAGGATGCCAGCAGCTAAACCTATCAAGAAAACCATTTTGGTGCTGTAGCCTCTTTTCCTGTCATGAAATGGCCCTCTGTTGGTCTCTGAGATCTGTTTGGTCCTGGTTGGAAGGCGGTTGTGGTAGATGAATGGATCAAAAACAAGACTTTCACCCAGTAAGCTGGTCTTTGTGTCTTGTGTGATACATGCAACTTTAAACTGTTTTTTCGACATAGTTGACTTATTATTTTCAGTTTTCAGTCACAGTTTGGCCAGGTTTAGGCACAAAAACTTCTTAGGTAGGTTAAACCAAGAAAAATATGTGGTTAGGTTTAGGGCAAGAAAAGTCCCAGTCCTAGTCCCACATGTCTTGAATTACTTCCTGCCTTTGTGCTTTTCCCGCCCTTTTTGATTTGTTTCACCTGTGCCTGATTAGTTCCTATTTAGACCTTGTTTTTCTCCATTTCTGTGTCAGTTTGTTGTTGTCCTTTTGTGTATTATTGTGTTTCAGTTGTTGTTACATTTCGTAGGACTTTGGATTTGTTTTTTTGGACTTTTCATTTTCCCTCACTGGATTTGTTTGTTTTGGACTGTTGGTTTGACCGGCCTTGCTAGTAGTGAGCTTTGTGCATATTCTGCCGCTTCATTAAAACACATTTTGAACAGTTTCTACTTCACCCCATTTGCAATTGCGTCCACCATCTTGTTTAGTGTTCCGCATTTTTACATGTATAAGCACATCAACCTGGGTAGGTTTACGAAGTAGTCATGGTTTATGGTTAAAATAGACCCTTTCACAACATTAGAAAGGCTCTCTGGCAATCATGCGGGCATGTCGTTGAGCCAACAAGAACTTGCCAATCGCAGCTCAGTAGTAGTAGCCAGTCACAGCACTGTAGGGCAGGACTAGGCTGAACAGTCTTAGGGGGGAAAAACGGTCCATGGACCATTTTAGCTGCTTTGTGGAGGGGTGTAATGCACAGCGCTTTTGGCACCAATCAAAGTCTGTGACAAGTGGGAACTTTAAATGTTTTTGCTCTGCATTGTTGTCCTTTTTGCTGCTAGCAAAAAAATACTGTCCAATTTAGCACAATTTCCAGCCTGTAATCTATAGAGCTGCTGAGCATTTCTAAGCGATACCTGTAGTTTTGGTAACAGTAGTAACCAGGGCTTGACATTAACTTTTTTGCTCACCAGCCACTGTGGCTAGTGGTTTTCCAAAGTTACTAGCCACTCAGCATTTTCACTAGCCACAATTTTGTTGTTGTTGGGAAATTATGTTTAATATGATTAAAGCTGACTATGGCATGCTAAAGTTTACTTGAACTAGATTTACAACCTTTTTAAATGTAAATGACCCTTGTACACACTCATATCAAGACTACATAAAATGTTTAACACTACAGGTCATTATCAAGTATTCAGCTCTGATAAGGTTCTGTGTAAAGCTCCTTTTATATGAAAATATGCAGTGTACAAAGTAATAAAAAGTGTGGTTTCTTATTGCATATTAAAAGTGGTGCAGGGGAGTAGAAGATTAATTCAAAAGATAAAAACTAAACTGGACGAAATCTAACAAGAAACACTGTCTCAATATTTATTTACAGCAGTAAATACTAACACAGTGTAGAAAACCCTATCCCTTCATCTTTTCACCGCCATACATTCTACAGTCGGTGCAGTACATGACATTCTCCCCTGGGTCATACCAACCATTCTCGACCTGCTGTCTTGCACTTTTCGTTAAACAGCCTTTTCTTTTTCTTTGTCTCCCCTTCCTTCGTTTCATCGTCAGGTTTTCTTTTTGTCTGCTCTCCGGGTTTTCTGACACCTTGAATGTGCCGCCACATTATCGCCCCACCGCTTCACAACTGTATTCTCCACAGGGACCGCCTGTCTAAAGTGACGTCGGTCACGAATGGACCAATGAGCAAACACTGTGCGCAGGCAGTGCTCCTGGGAGTTGTAGTCTCGTAGTCTCACATTGCAATTCATTTATTATTTCAGATGCCATTTGAGAAAACTACAATTAAGAAATGTATATAGAATTCAACCCGCCAAAGTGGCTAGTCGGAGTTGCTGTGTTACCCGCCACTGCTGAAATTCACCCGCATTTGGTGGGTTGGTGGGTGTTAATGTCAAGCCCTGGTAGTAACCAATATTGCTGGGGAAGGCAACGTTATCACACTTTACCCACCAGTAAACAGCAGCAGTGTTTTCAGTCTCTGATAAAGCCTTTCATACTGTAGAGCTGGCGGATAGCAGAAAGTGCAACTATCATCATCCTGAGATATTAGAGAAGAAGTGTGTTTAAGGGGAGCCGAATACAGCGGGGAAGAGAAGCAAGGCAGCTCCATTTATAGTCTCATTACTGAGAGTGAGTCTGTGTTACGCTCTCAGAGATGGCTGGAAATGGCTCCCAGCCTCTCTACACTCACTGTGCACTGAAGCGTGGCGGAGCAGCCGACTGCCAGCGCCGGGATGTGTTGACGCAGACGAATGACGACGCTTTGTTCTCTCCGTGTGTGAAGTTTAGTTGCCACACAAGTCGGGAAAATAGAGGGAGTTTATGAGAGCTAAAGGGGCTTACAGAGCAGCGCCGAGGCTTGCCAGGTTGCTTCCTGTTCTCTTACTGATCAGTAACAGTATTCTGCCGCTGAAAGAGGAGAAGAGCAGACAGCCACCACAAATCAATATGAGAAAAGCAGATGAATAGATTTCCAATTCAAACACTCCCGCAGTAGCTCTGCTAATGACCCGGAGGGCTGTAATCCAAGGTGTTGGACATGGGAATGCACTCACAGGGCGAGGTGCCATGATCAAATCATAGCCCAGATGTCCTCCTCTCTCACTCCGCTCACATTCTTCAGAAACATTTTAAACAGCCATTAATCTCCATCTCCACCGCTGACATCCCGTTTCTTCTTTCCTCCCTCGGAGAGAGGTGATGCTTACTGCAATAACTGCCTTTGTTTTACAGGGAAGACAATATGGTTTTATTCTCTGCATAAAGGAAAACAAACATTTCTCGGAGGAAGCTGCACCCCGCCATCCTGTGTCACACTTCCTGCTGCAGAACAAAACTTTGCTCCTGAATGTAATGAAGGAAGCAACTGATTAACAATTTCCTCCGGAGATGTATCAGGTAATGCAAATTAGTTGTGAGTTACTTGATAATGCAAAGCAACGTGTAGGAGACAGGATTAACGTTCTGGCTTTCCAAAGAAAGAAGTAACTTAAAACTGCACTAATCACAGAACATCAAACACATGTTCAGCTTGTTATGGCCTCATTAAAGTCGATACGGCTAATGTGCCAGCAAACAGCTGCCTAGTTTCACAACCACACCGAAAAAATAAAAAAGTTGAGAAAACTTAAAATTTCAAGGCTTTGGACAGCAATAGAATTTGGATTTTTGAGCCCAAATCAAATTCCTTAGTTTTGAAAAAGTTTCACCAACTACTGATCTTTTGTTGGGATACTTAGATAAACTCAAAACATTGTATTTAAAAGCATATTGACTAAATTCACTGAAATGACAATAAATGTTAAAATTGTAATATTTTCAATTAAAACTATTTAGTTTTTCAGGCACTAAAAATAAAAATAGATAAATCAGGTTTGCAGATCACTTTTTACATTTTTTTTAGTTTCTAAAATTCAAAGATTCAAGTTTATCTAAAAAAGAAAAGTAAATTATCACAACTAAAGATTATTGGTCAGCAAAACTTTTTTAGTTAGAGCTGACAACTATTTTTTTTTAATAGTGCAGCAGTAACAGAACTTTGAATTTGTCTTTAAATGATGAATCAATATTCCCTACTTGTAGCTGTTTTATTCTCTACAGATTCCTGAGTAAAATACATCTGGCTGTTTAGCCGCTTAGCTCCATTTCGTTCACTAGCTAGTCGCTAGCTTTATCTATCTGCTGTTTGGTGCTGAGCAGGTTGGGTACAGTGTGTTTATCAGAGCTTTTTCACTGAAATCAGCTGCCTGCTGCTGCTGGAAACAAGGTTGTTAAGAGTGGTGGAAGTGAACCAAACCGATGGCTGCAAAACTAAAACAATAAGTTAAAAGAATGCTCCGTCGAGCTGAGGGGAACCGTAGAGCTGGTTTGTCACTATGAGCAGCGTTTTATATTCCATATTGCAATTTGTGCTACAGTTAATATAAAACAATTGATTAGTACAGTTTTAAAGGTGGAGTGAGTGATTCTGGAGAAAGATTTTTAGATAAAAA
>JAJHUR010075586.1:0-10824 GCA_027495735.1 Lutjanus campechanus | reverse complement strand
CTTCTCCATTCAGAGAGTCAAGACAAACACCTCTACGACCTTAGCCGCCATAGCAGCACTATCAGGTTTAACTGAAAGAAGAAGACAGCTGCATCTACTGTGTAGAAGAAAGAAAGTATGTCTGTTAAGAATTAGTGTTAGCCTCTCAATGACTCCAGGCTCTAGTATGATACCTAAAATTGGAGAACACAGTTTACCATGCTCACCATCTTAGTTAAGCTTGTTAGTATGCTAACATTATATTTGAGACCGATGGGAGTGTCGTTTTGTAGGTATTTGCTCATAAACCAAACATTTGCCTCATGATTGCTTGAAAAGTCAATGCTCAGAGTTATTACTGTTCATCCAGAGAGGGACATGAATGTCTGCACCAAATTTCATGATAATTTGTAAAATAGTTGTGGAGATACAGTATTTCAGGAGTGGATCAAACTGACCAGCTGGCCTCACCACTAGCACGGCTAAAACCACTGTATGTTTTAGCAAACCTTAGCCAAACAGGAGTACATAATGCATTTAGGGACTAATGTGGGGACACATTTGGTGCTGTAATGAGTATTTGGGGCAGCAATTGTGTGTAGTAGTTCAACAAACACACACTGAACTACAGTGTGTGTTCATTGTACTGAAAGAAAATGTCACACAGAGCAACAGTGCGGCTCACTGATGTGTTTTTAATAATTTCCGGAGAACAATGGAGCTTTAAGGCTCAGGGGAATAAGATATATAAATACTTTGCATACACAGACAATTCTTGTTAAGAATCAATCCATTGTTGGTTTTAGTATTTCCGTGGGATTTACAATAAGACGCACAGTAGATACAGAATAATTCCAGACTTAAAGACTAAAGTTTTCTATTGTTTCTGATAGCAAACAAACAAGGCAAAAAGAGGAGTTGATTTAAGGGATAACACTGTGTATGTTCCAGCTGGCTGAGGCTACATACTGCAAGAGCCATCTCTGCTGTGTCCTTTGACCATGTCCTCGTCTCAGCCTAATGCTTTCCAAAAACTCTTACGTAACACTGAAGCAGTCTTAATTTGAAAAATGTTTTTGGCATTAGGAGGGGATGTATATTTAACTTTGTCTCTTTTTTTCAAATAAGAGCAGACTTTAAGGCTGAATAAAATGAAAACAGGCATTTGTGTGTCCTCACTCTCCTCTGACAGTGATCTGTATTCATTTTCCTCACGTAATTTCCTCTGCAATTACACACTAGTCCAAAGGTGACGTCCCCAGGAGCAGGACATGAGTGAAGGGTACATGGTGGGCTCATAAAAGACCCATTCAGTTTTGGCTGGCAGCAGAACCGCTTTAAGCCAAGTCAAGCCCTGCTAGATATCTTGACGTTTAATAGCGGATTAGGAAATCTCCTGGATGGGAGATGTGAGCGCCCGGAGCCCGTGGCCATTATCTGGGAACTCTTACTGAGGTCACATGGCTTGGAAAACAGCTGCATCGAGAAACTGCGTCTAATTCTCCGTTCGTGAGAATGAATTTTCACGTTCTGTTGGTTCTCATGGGCTTGTTCGAGGATGCACAACTCGATGCTGCTGAACAGATTAAAGGAGTCCTCAAGTGTTTCTTTTTTTTTTTCTCATGTGTGTACATGAAAAATTCCTTCAAGAAAGCATAAAGGTAAACATAAGAGATTCATAAATCCACGCGGTTGCAGTCTGTTTAGATAGGGATTGTAAGGAGACAAACTGCACACTGTAAAAAAATAAACTTTTTGTTTTAAGTTTGTATCCAGGCTGCCTCCAGATTTTAAGTTGACTGAATTTGAAAAGACAAGTTGAGGCAATTTTGTAATGAATCAAAACAAACAAACTTTTCTCGCCAAATAAACTTGTCACTTTAGTTTTACTTGAAAACACGTTCGATAAGGTTAAGATATACAAGAAAAATAAGTGATTTGTTTTGATTTGTTTGTGTCCAGGCCGCCCTAAACATTTAAATTGACTGAATTTAAAGGAGAAGTTGAGATAATTGAGCTCAGAAGAGCCACTGCTGGCTGAAAGGGCGGGGTCGTCACACCCCCCTCCATAAAAACAAGGTTAGTTAAATACATACATTACCCAGAGTCGACTTGCATTACTGTCCTCCATCCAGGCTGCATCCTCCAGTGCATCCCTCTGTCCTCACAACCCCAGCAACCCCAGTGCCTATGTGAGTGGTGAAGGCAACAAAACAGGAGAACTGAACCAAAACCTGGAGATGTGTAGCCTAGGAGAAAGAGAGAACAAATGAGATAAGGCAGGTACTTATTGTCTTGGTGGAAACCTCCACAGGTACCTCCACTTCACCTTAACAACCCTCCCTGACTGTCACATAGTGTAATTGTTGACATAATAGTCAATATAATTTGTATAATTCCTTTAATTATCATTTTATTTTGCGAAGTTTTGTTTTATTAGTCTATATTTTTACTTTGTAAAATGTTCTTTTTACTGTTTTTTTTCTGTTTAATTGAACTTACTCTAACTTTCCCAAAGTGTTTCCCAAAGCCCAAGATGACATCCTCTCACACACAACATTTAAAAAAAAACTTTTTTCTTTAAAAAATCACTCAAACTGGTTAATCGATTATGAAAATAGTTGATGATATCTTTATTTTTATAATTGATTAATAATCAATTAATCATCACAGCCCTAATACAAAGACACCGCTTTGGCCTTTGGATTGAACATCAGTGTCATCACCATGTTCTCTAGGTCAAGACTGACCTGTAAATAAATACCTGTAAACAGGGGAGCTGCTTTTTTCTGAATAAAAAGCACTGTGACATTTATTTCTCAACCGATCTCAGTTATATTATATTCGATGATTTATGATCTACATGGAGTGAGAAAAAACGCTTTTATTCAGAAAAAAAAATTATTTAGAAAAACAGCAGCTCCCCCCCTTTACATGTATGTATTCAAAGGTCAGTCTTGACCTAAAGAACTTGGTGGCGATGTCGACGTAACGCAGCCATAAGCCGATGCAGTGTCCATGTATGTAAGTCTATGGACTGACAGCTCCTGCAGCAAGAGCTCAGATGAGCCACTGCCAGCAGAAAGGGAGGGGTCGTCACAGTAGCAATGCAGTGATCTCATGTTCCATAACTTCAAAGACATAGTGCTGAAAATTCACTTTTACTTCAGCTACATTCGATTTCCCGCCCTCATCTTTGTCTTTCATCCTCTTTGCGGCAGATATCTGTCTGCTTGGCGCTCTTGCGACAATGCCTCTGCAATGTTTCCTTCACTCCCCTTCTCTTCATTCTTCCTCTCACCACTTCTCTCCTTTTGGCTCCTACTGGCCCTTCGCACGATCTCTCCTCTCCTCCTCCTCCTCCTCTCTGATCTCCCTCTTTTTCTCATCACCATCCTCTGTTCACTCTCCCACATCCTCTTGGAGACTTCTCCTGGTCTCATGCTCATGACTCATCATCCCACATGGAAACATTTTCTCTGTGGATGTGAGGGAGCTTTTACTGCTGTTAATGAAAATTTAAACAACACCCCCCCAAGTTGGAGCAAAAGGCAAAATGGGGGGGAAAAAAGGAAATCTGCTTTTTCTCCTCTTATCCAAACATTGCTACTTTTGATGGAGAAAATCTAAACTTGTCTATGATGCATTTTAGTGTCTGGTAATAGCGAGCAGTATGTGTCTTGTCACATGACTGTGCACGCTCCCTGACATCGCACCAAATGTCGGTGAAGACCGCCCCCTGCTGGTCCATCTATTATGTGACTTCTTCTCCTATCCAAAGCATTCACTGTCAGGTTAAACCTCTCGAGCTATCTGCACCTGAGTTAGATACAGCTGGACTGCTCTGTCATCAGAATATGTGAGAGCATTTCCAGACCCAGACTGTGTAAAATGCATTGTCACTGAAAGGAAAATTTTTGCACTTTTCATATGTATGCATACTATAATGTGCTTGTTCATCAATTGGCCAAGAAACTGCGTAACTTAAACTTAATGAGCATGATTTAAAACCACAGTATGCTATTGTGGATTTGCAAAATCAAATCCACAATAGTTTTCTAACTATTTAATTTGGGGTCTCATGTACATGAAAGTTTCCTAATATTGGGTTTGAACTGGCCGTGATTATATTTGGACATTTCTTACAAAAATTACGCAATTCCACGAACCATGCCTCTTTGAGTGTGAGCCAACTCAACAGTGAATTGAAGCCGTTCTATCACTCCGTACTCCATTGACAAACACAGTTATTTTATTTCTTTACTGAGAGTTGCTGGTCTACTGCTGCCTCAATCCACAGGCAAGTAATGTCAGTTTGGATCAAAACTAACGTGTTAAAACACCAAAGTCACACAATAACACATACAAACTAACAGATCAAGGCAGCAGTAGACCAGCAACTCCCGTATTCTATTCAGGTAAAAATATTGATTTTGTTGAAGAAATTAGGTGGATTTGAAGACAGCATAGATAGCAGCTTCATTTTGCTGTTGGAAAAGGCTGCCTGACAACAAAGTAAAGCAGTGAAAATATTATATGTGTACACTTCAACTGATATTGATGTTATACATTTTGCTGCAGACTCTGTCCACACCAGTACATTGCTTAGCTTCTGTGCTGATGCTCCTGTCACGCCAACACAGTCTTGATAAATGGTCTCTAAACAGCAAAATTATATTAAATTATATGCTTTTTTAAAAATTATATATAAAGACAAATATCCAGAGACTTTAACAAGCTCAAAGGCCTTTCAAGTTCAGTGAATTACTGCAGTCCTTGAGCATACAGTCATGAATGAACAAAAAGCAACATTAGCCTGATGGGTCCAATAGTAAGTCAGATTAGATGTGAACCATTGATTTATAAATGTGGACAAGATGACAGCTCCACAGTGAAGCCATAACAGCTCAATTGTCCCCTGGTGGCTGGATGAAATATAGGTCATAAACTCCGCCCCCTCCATGTTCTGGTGGGACGTGGGCCAAACTAAAACATCAAGGTGCATGTCAGATTTTTTCTCAAAGATGGTTTCTGTCATTTTCGGTGGCTCTTATCACACTGATGTTTGTTAAAGTGTTCATTTTTCTGATCAGTTTGATTTGCATTAGTTATTTGATGCTATATAGTTCATGCCATGATTGACAGAACTTTGATACCATGGCTCCAACCATGATCACTACTGCACAGGATCCCAATGACGTCACTGAAGCAAGATGGCAGCACTCGTATCTGTCTTCATTTTTGTGTAGTGGGAGAAAGTGGAGACACAACATCCATCTTTATTTACAGCCTGTGCTGCAGACAGATACTTACACTGACAAATGCATAATCCACTAATTATAAATATTAAAAGATGTTACATTTGGAGCCTACTGAGAAGACACAGGACTTCAAGCTGGGGCGTGCCTCCCCAGGGAGGTGAAGGATCAGGAGCACGCTGCTGTTACAAAAACAAGCGGTTAGTTTTCACAGTTTGGCTGCTTGTCAGCACGGTCAGAAGTCGGGGCAGCGGCAGTGGTTGTGACACACAGCTCATGGAGGCAACAAAGGTACTTTCAAACCCTTAATGCTCTGTTGCTGCAGTTTACTGTAAAGTTCACACTCCCACTCAGAGTCATAACCTGGAAAAATCTGAACACATGATGTCATGAACCCCCCTTTATGTTTTTTAAATTTTCCATGGTATCACACAGTGAAAGTTGTCTGTAAATAGATGGGTACACTGCGAACAGGACCATAGTTTTAATAGTGCCAATTTGCCAAAATGGCAACAAATATTTTGGCGAAAACACACAGGGCTCCAGATGTTGCCCGCAGCTAACTGACCGACTCCATGGTAACTTTAAACCTCCAGTAAACAGGAAGAATAATGCTTGGGATGGGAGGTGGGGGGTGGGGGGCACAGCTGTCTCAATTTTGTCTGAGGGGTTGGGAGTGCGAAGAAAACCCCTCCTTTAGCAGGACTGTGTTTATATACCACCCCTGCAGTCCTCTGTAACATCATGTCAGTGGCATGTTCTATGATGTGAGGCAGAAGTCAACTCTGACCCCTGGAAAAAATTACCTCATGAACAAGCGCCCCGAGCAAAGGACGCTCGGCCACTGACTCAGCTGAGATCCCACCAGTTTTCTTTTGTGCGCTCAAACACGAGACTATTTTTTGTTTTAAAGAAAGTCAGACAAAAATACAGAAGATGCCCTAATTTTTCCTTTTCTGCTTTTCTGTTTCTTCAGCGTTTCTGTTAATAGTTTATAAAAAAATCTGCTATCTGTCTGGAGGCACACTGCAAACAAATAATAGAAAACAGTGATCTCAGCCACTTGAAAGTCGGCAGGTTGGAGTGGAAACATGTGAATGACGTAGGCAGGCCATCTGTACGGAGCTGTGAGAAACTCAGCAAGGCCAAGACTGTTTCAAAGTATCGACAACTATTTTTGTAGCGGTGGCTGTTGTTCATCACGGAACATCTGCGTTGAATAGCACATGCTAGTCTTGTTAGTCTAGTTAGTATTTCATGGTACAAACAGTGGTGGCCAGTGAAAATGAAAAATTACACTTAAAGGGATAGTTTGGACTATTTGAAATGCTTACAGTGGAGGGCAGTTTGGCCCCAGTTTGGAGAAGCAGAGAGGAGTACCAGTGTCGGAAGCTAAGCATTGTACTGCTGTTGACAGGGTCAGCAGTGGAACTTATTTTAGCCACCTAAATCGGTTTAAGTGTAAGCTATATTTAGAATATTTTCACTGCTTTACCTTGCTGTTAGACAGCCTTTTATACAAGCCAAATATCACTTTCCCCACATAAACTAGACCCGTTAAGTAAAATCAGTTATTTTCCTTGCAGAACTTGCCAGTTGCTGGTCTACCACTGCCTGGATTGTTAGTTTCTTTCTGTTATTTGTGAATCTGAACTAACCCTTTAAAACAGAAATAACAAAATTATGGAAAGCAACTACCTGATTGCGGGAGCAGTAGCCCAGCAACTCCGGAGTTCTGCGAGGTAAGAATACTAGGGTCCGGTTGGTTTGGAGAAGGAGATATTGACTACAACTGTGGTCTCCCCGAGTCTGACAGCAAGGTAAAGCTGGGAAAATATTCTAAATATATCTGCATTAAAATGTCTAAAAACCCCCCTTCTGGTCATCCTTTTTTGACACCATTTCAAAGGCATACAGCTGTAATATTATGCCTTACCCCAGTATCGGTATTTTTTGATGTACTCTCAGCTGTGATTTTCGTCTCCCTGCTCACCTATAGAAGGTTGTTGCTTTATCTTCTCTATTAGCCAGACGTTTTAATCTTGTTTATATGGAAGGATGTTACCCCACCATCACACAACCAGTGGAATAAAGGTGTGATGCAGAACATCAAGCTGGAGAAAATGAGATGCACCCTTTACGGCTCAACTAAAAGGTTCTATAAAACCTGGAATCCATTCACCATGTGAACAGCTTACCTGGCTTGGAACAATGAACTCTGGACTGTCTGGTCTAGGCTTGAATGCAGAAGGAGAAGATGGTATGTATGAAGAAGGCGCACTTTACTAAATATAATGTTAATAAAAAAATTAATAAAGCTTTAATATTATCTCGTCAATCAACATGATTTGTTCCTGAGTTACATCAGATAGATTTTCATCAGCTGTGGTGTTTGTTTAACAGTTAAGATAACAACTCCCATGATCCCATGCTACCTCACAACATTAACAAACTGTGTCTTTTATTATTGTTTCAATGTGAGAGACCCCGAGCTGCAGAATTTTGTGTTTCAACTGATAGTGATTTTTTTTTTAAAGTTGGCTAAAACACATTTTGTTGTTAACCCAGTCCGCAGCAGTACATTGCTCAACTTCCTGAACCAGTACTCCTGCTGCTTCTCCAAACTGGGTGTGTGTCAACTGCCATCTAGTGTAGATAATACACTGGCTATGGATAAGTACCTCACACAAATCAGCTTTAAAAAATCTGAACTATTCCTTTAAGCCCTTTTATTTTTTTTTAAAGTTGGACTTTTCCCCCTCGCAGAAAGGGAACTACAACTTGGTCTTGTTACACACTGTGCTGCAAATGATAAATAAGTCTACCATGTACCTTTAGACTCGCTGCTGGACCCATAGCAGTAAAAATGCTAAAAGCCTGTTCTGGAAATACATTGTGACCTTGTGTCCTCACTTCAAAGCATTCTCCCAGCTGGTTCACAAGAGAGCCTTGACATATTTTATATATCATATGAACCTGTAAAACTGTGTTGGTTATCCACAAGCATCAGGTTACTCAGTGCTAATGTTCTGAAAGGGTTTTAAAGAGCACCAAAATTGTACTGTAAAGACTGATTTAGTGGCCACATGCAGGATACAAGTTCAGATTTTTTTCCCTTCTTTATTTCCTCAAAGATGTCCACAGTTTTGTGCTATACAGGAGTTCTTCCTGGTCTGTATGAAACCCGTTGGTGTAAAATACAAACTTTTGAACAAAACTTGTCATTCACAGCATTTCAAGTGTTAAAGGAATGCAATCATGATTTCAAAAGTAGATTACATAGTGTACTCTGCATACTTGAGTAAAATTAAAAACTCAACTCCCCCCAAAAGTACGAAAACAAACAAACAAACAAACAAACAAACAAACAAACAAACAAACAAAACCCAAAACACAACTTTATTGCAGCTATTTGAATAGTTGTAATTTGTTACTTCCACCCCTGAATAATAGGGATTTATGTAACGAAATTACTTATTTGTGTATATGCTATTAATGAATATGCATGTATTTCTAGTACTATTATGTTTATAATGCATGACTTCTCTTCTTCTCCCTCAAGTCAAGGATCTTGTCAGAGTGGGCATTGGAGACTTATTGTTGATACACCTGCATGATATCAACTGGAATATAAATTTGGCCCGTACGGGGATCGAACCCGCGACCTTGGCGTTATTAGCACCACGCTCTAACCAACTGAGCTAACCGGCCATGAGTTCATAAGAAATTGTACAGAGACAAGATTGTACTGTAGTAGCCGTTCTATATATTATGTTATGCTATATAGTATGCTGTCCGATTTGTACCTTTGGGCAACTCTTTTTTAACATAACATAATGCAGATTGTTTTTATTTGGCAGCTTTGCAGGCATCATTTTTTTCTACATTTAACTCGTTTTCTGAACTCAGGTTTAATGCATACTAAAGTTGAAACATTATTTTCATCATCTATTCATCTGTTGATTATTTTCACTGTTAGTTGGTTGTTTGATTGACATTTCATGACATTGACCAGAGTTTCACAGCGCCCAAGATGACGTTCTCAACCCAAAGATATTAAGTTTTCTATCATAAAGGAGTAATGAAACAATAGAAAAAGAATTTTGACATTTTATTGTTAAAAAATGAATCAAACTGATTGATTATCAAAATAGTTGGTGATTCATAATTGATCAGTCTCTGTTTCCTTTTTTTATGCATGGTTATTTGTAAATATTAACAAAAATGGTCAAAGTTGACTGTTTCAGTGGCCTGATATCATTTTGCACAGTAACATTTATTGTTAAGCTGTAAAATATCTATATATCTGTCACAAGTGTTAACCACTTTTGAGGGATCATTTAAAAAAATGCATATTGTGTATATAATAAATTTTATTTGTAAAGCACTTTTCATAAAATAATCTCAAAGTGCTACAGAAACCAACAAACAAAATAAACAAAAGACTAGGAATATTCTGTATAAAAAAAATATCAGTCAATATATCAATGTCAAATGTTCTTTTTACTCCCTAATATCAGTATCGGCAATGGCCCCAAAAATCCAGTAACTGGTCGGTCAATACTTCACAGCATCTTTCTCTACGAGTTATCACAATCAAACGTTGACATCTTGTTATAGAGAGTATAATTCTGGCTAATATCCCAGCCAGTAGACCTAAAATAGGTTGCATCAGTGTGTTGAGTGTGAGGGATGTTTTTTTTGTAGCCACCACATTGAACAGTAGCTGAGTGGCACAGATGAATGATTAAAAAAAACAAGGTTGACACTTTACTACAGGATATTTTACAAGACATTGATTTCAAAGCATTTTTCCACAAAAGCTGCTGGTAAAGTTGTGTGTTATATCACGTTTGTGTCTGTCCCAATAAGGCAACCTGATCAATTTCTCCTGTCCCCGCCCCCCAACCCATGTAAAAGAATTGCACACCCATGTTCTAACACACCTTTTTAGTTTGACTCTTGACTTTCACAGCAGAATCACATCATCTTTGTCCATATACAGCACAGTTAAAATCTATTTCTGCACTGACGTACCTTCAGCTCACCGTGTCAGCAGTCCCATAGATTTGTGTAGGTGCATGTGCCTCTGTGTACAAATATAGCAGCGTTGTGGCAGATTCGAGGTCAGCGAATCTGATCAGGGTCAGTTACCCTCTCACGCTCACGCTCGTGCTGACTGATTCTGGCAGGCTGTGCGCTGACATGAGGCCAATGCTGCTTCAACACATGCCTGGACATGGGTTTGAGTCAACACGTGTTTATACAGCGAATGCACAAACATATACAGTAACATCTCTATATATAGGCGAGAACAATCTAAAACAGCCCGATGCATTCAATGAAAGTCTGAAAAAGCAAACAAGTCACATTTAGTGTATATGAAAGGCAAGAAAAAAACAATATGCTACAATATGTACATACAGGAAGACGTAACCTTGATGAGCCAGCACAGCAAAAGCAAACAGAATGTCAATCTCCTCGTTTGCATTTCTCTCCAATGTGTCATTTTCAAAACAAAGGCAACCATGTCATGAAATTAAATGAGTTCCTCGCCTCCACAAACATGCGAGGAACGGCCCTGATG
>JAJHUR010075583.1:0-21934 GCA_027495735.1 Lutjanus campechanus | reverse complement strand
ATGAATGTAACTTTAATTATAATTGTTTGTTCTCAGTTAAATTATACTTACATGGGTTTAAACTGCTACGGCGACACTAATGTTTCTGAGGGTTATGCTATAAAACTACAACTTTGCATGTTAGGTTCAGCATTATGATTGCAGTTGTAAGTAGGACTAATTATTTCCGCGTTTGAGTAATAGGCTTGGCTGGATGACACTAAAAATACTTTTATAAGAGCGCAGAAAAACAGACATAGCTATCATACTAATTCAAATGAGGCCGATAGATTAGAACCTGTTCATTTTGACGTACCAAAATCTTTTTTTTTTTTCCCACTGAAGCCTGGGTATGTTTCATATACCCCTCAAAATACACATCATAAACTATTTATAAAAGGCTATATTCAATGTACATTTAGGATTAACACTTTTAAACTACATGAAATTCATGACCAAAGATTCCTAGATTCAGAGAAACTATAAGTCTATTCAATTATGTTATAAAACATAGCCGCATTCTCTAAATTGTGTCTCAGTTTATTCCTTTTCAACAGTGGTATCAGTCTCCTTAGAGACCGTCAAAAATTGCCATTGCCGACTATATTTCAAGTCGTCAAGGCGGGGTATTGGGTAAAGTTTTCAACTAGCAATAATCGCGCCTCGGATAAACCTCATAGGCTACGATACTGCCACTGCGCAAAGCTGAATTCACAACATTACGGGCAGGGGGGTCACTCCGCCACATATGTTGTTTAGTCACGGTATCTTCCTTCATTTCAAGACAATCATACAGTCATTCAACTGTAATCAAAACATGAACATGCATATAATCTACCAGTTGTTTTCTTGTTGTAGTTAGTGGATTGCTGATTGTTTAGATTTATTTCAAACTATCACCATGACGCAATGCATCATGGGATACAATCTCTGACCGTAACGTCAGTCCTGCCTCAGCGTACAGTTTCTTTCATTTAAATGAACACAGACTTTCATGTTGTGCCACATATATTACGCATTTACGTCGACAACACACTACAGTAAGTAGTTTATACTTTTGGCTATTTCGGACTTTAAGCAGAGGCAGTCTACGGTGGCCATTAGACCGAATATCTAATCGCAAATTCCCGTTTGAGGATTTGTCCAGATAGGAACCCTAGGCGCTCGTAAGATCTCGCGAGAGTAATAATTCTAACACAAACCATGACTGTTCTCTAACCATTGTCAAGTGTTTTTACCCCACTATATTTAAGCTAACCACAGCGTTGTAACATTATAAGTAACGACTCATTTATACAACGTGCACAATGAAAAACAAAACGCACAAATCTCGCGAGAGCTCCTCAAATCTAAGGTTCCTATCTAGGACATAGACACGTCCTTATTTGAGAGGGCTGGCATACGTAGACACGCGGGTAAAAGGTGTTTCAGTGTCGCTGCAACAAGAGACAGCGATTGCCCTGTCGATATTAATTCATTATGGCATAATTTACTTTTTTTTTAAAAACAAGGAATAACGTTTCAAGCAAATCCCTACCCATCATGGCTCCTACCATCCCTCCACAATGCTATGTCACTGTATCGCCACCAGATGTCACTGTAGACAAGGATAAACTGGATCTAATGTCCCTATCAGAGCTCTTGTTTTTGAAAATAGGCAAAAATGGAGTTATGCTAATTTAATGTCACAAATGAACTCGGTGTGCTACTAAAAATAGCACGTTCGGGAGAATGCTTCAGCATATTAGCTTATTAGCTAATTGGCGCTAAAATACACAACAACACAACGTCCAAACAAGTTTAGAACTATCATAAGACATCATGTTACAGTAAAAGTGTAGTTTTATTGGAACGACAGTTCAATAAATAAAGTGGCTGTTTAGTACATACTAGTACTATAACCGTAAAATTAAGTTGTCCCCTTCCCCTGCAAGCAAGTTTACGATATTAACTTTCCTCACCTGCTCGGTGCCGCGGCCTCCTTGCATGGTCCGTTGAAGAAGTAAAACATTCACGAGGAAAAACATGAAAACTATTCCAAGTGTCATGTCCAAAGCACAGAAAAAATAATCCTTACAGTGCGTCCAGAATGATAAGTAACTTCCACCTGGTCAGGACCTGTTAAATAAAAAGACAGGTGCTTTCCTCTCAGTCTCCGGTGATGCTGCTGGTCTGAAGTTGTGTAACAGGAATGACAAATGGCCGGCGCCGGAAATTGATTAAACAGCTCTCACTGTTCGTATTTTTTACTTGTGCTATACGTAATGGATTACCTTTCATAATATTGCCTTAAACAAATTCCATGTTTGCAGAAGCCCATTAATTTTAAAGCAGTGGGCCGCAGACATATTTAGATAACTATGGAGGGATGACTCTGAATATTTAGCATCCCTTATAAAGCTTGAAAGAGGTACAGCTGCACGGTTGTTAGTAGTGGTGACTCATTTTGCCAATCATTTCACCTGCTAAAATGTGTCATATTTCCTCCTTTTTTCCCTTCATCTTCTAATACTAATATATAATGCTGTTCTAAAGGTCACAGAGCCATATGTCTTATAATTAAACACATAGAATCTGGTCCAGATTAACAAGCACAGGTTTCTGTAGAAATGCAAATGAGTGTGCAGAGCTGATGCAGTAATTTCAGCTTTAAGAGTTTGGGTTTGAGAGCCAACACAGTAAATTACTGTTCTAATTAAGCTAGTAGTTTAACTACATTTTGCAGTAGCTTGCTAGTAGTTCAATTTCATATTGACATAGTGATTCAAATAGTCATTTTTTGTTTATTTAACCGCTGAAACAACAAACACACCTGGGCTGTAAGAGGAAAGGAATGATGCCCCCTCCCCCCTTTCTTCTTTACTGACTGATGGACACAGCATACAAAACTAAAGCTGACTTTCACTTTCCCATGAATAGTGGGGTAGGGGAGACAGGGGATGGTAGTAACTCTTTTTGTTTGAGCATCAGTAACTCTGTGGTTGTTTGTGCTGGACCTCTCAAACTTTGATACACGGTGAGCATATTTGTCTACTGCAAATAAAACTCTATTGGCTACTGACCACAGATTATATGAGCTAATGTCAAATACAAAGAGTTCTGTTATTACAACCAACCCCACTACTGGGGTGAGCTGTAACTCTAGCTGGGGATAGCTGTAACAGTGAAAGGTAATTTGCTGATTTAAGATCCACACTATCCAATTTATGAACAGAAAAGCTTTTATTGAAGAATAAAGAATGAACACTTTTGAACAAAGTGAACAATTACAACATAAACTGTGTGGACTGTATTCCTGAATGTGTCATATAAGAGCTCGATCACTGTCAGAGTTGTGGCAAATGTAGATGGCTGCTGATGGTTGAGTTTGCAAAGTGTTTCAAGCACACAATGCAGAAATTGTCATCATTTTAATAAACTGTTACAACTCTCCCCACCCCAAACAGCCCTTACATAGGCTATTATAACATGTGGCCTTGAAGGCGGCGTGAATTCAAAGTGTCAAATTAAACGAGAGAAACTGCTACTAAGTCAAACTATTGTATCTATGATACAATGAGGGCAAAAATAATCTAAATAAAAAATGTTATAATCATACCTGAAGTGTACCATATTGATGACAGCCCTTTTCTAATTGGTCAAACTGACAGGTTGCAACTAATGAATAACCTGTCAACAAGTTGCTTTTTGCAATAACTCAGTTGAGCAGCATTTTTATATTTTTTGTATCATTTTTGTACCACATGTACTACATATCACATGTCAGTTTGGTCATTTCATGACAAAGTAGTTTGAAATATCTTTTCTAATAGCTTTAGTTAACTAGATTAGATTTTCCCTGGGGTAGCTTTGCTGTAGTTCAACTTGGTCGAGTGTGAATTAATTGGTAGCTTGCAAAGCTGAGCTTTCAATGTAGCATCTTCAACACTGTTATTGTTCATATTTGATCATCAGTTTGGATCTAAGGATTAACTAGTCTGAATGGTGGTCCTAAGATTATGGTTTCAAAAGGGATATAAAAGGAGTAGTAACAAACTGTTCATTCATTGAAAATAATAAGCCAGATTTATCCGTTCTAAAATCCCCTGGAGCCAGCTACAAGGAGAAAGGACGACAAAATTGATGCCGTCTGATACTGTATGTGTATTTTGATGAGGTCGTAAGCCCTTAGTAATGGTATGCACTTTGCACACTGTGTGTTCGTGGTGTGACACAAACTGTAATTTGACTGTGTGGATATTAGAAGCCCTTTCACTTGTTGTGAGGCTTCAGTGGGATAATGCAGGTGCTTCTGGGTGCTCAGCAGATAAGCATTGGCGTGCCAGGTGTTAAAGCTGCCTGGGCTGACACATTAGACAGGGATTTTCTCCTGCCAGAATGTCAGGCCAATGAGGTTCATAGAGGTAGGCTTGGATCACTGTCAGGGACAGGTAAGTACGCAGATAAGGGGATTACACCATGTTTGCGCCAAGTAATCTCAAATGAATCCTGCCAGCTTCTGTTTCATCCTCACCTGGAAAGCCCAAATTTCTCTTTTCTCAACCCAAGAAACACATTACATGAACAGAGTTCAATTCACAAGATGATCCTTTTAACCAGGCTTAAGAAGCATTTGAGGACACATTGGGTTATGGTCATTTAACAAGTGTGACAGCAATAATCTCCTCTAATTCTCTGTGGCACCTGATTACTTTTTTGTATTAGTATTTTCTCCTTTATCACCGGCTCTGCCCAGTGAAGCGATGTGTGCGGTTTTGTAATCACCTGGGCTGTGCCATAAATGAGATCTGGCATGGTGGTCCCTCACTTCAAGGCTTAGACTTGACCTGTTGAACAAATAGGACTCTGTGAAAGCAGTTGAAGTCCCTTTGGGCCGCTTCTCTCCCCACTGGTAGGCAGAGAGATGAAAATAGAGTGTAACAGATGGCTTAGCTGTTTCCGCCATTCAGCACAGGCTGCTGGGCAGCCCACATAATACCATGCCATCCAAAAGGGGCTCAGTGGGCTGCCCATAGTCTTCAGCATGCTGAGAGCTATTTTCCCCCTGAACCATCAATCACAGAGCTCAAAAAAAAAAGAGAGAGAGAAAAAAAATCAATGTCATACTTGGGTTATGATCTAACCTATATTGCACCGTGTGGAGCGGCTCATAGTGGGTTCAGTGAGACTGTTTTGGTTTGGGGAAATGTAAGCTTGTCAGTAAAGTCTGTAGACTGTGTATGTGCCAACTAGGCTGATCCAGCTTAGACCACACAGTGCAGCTTTCTCCGTATAATCACACTTCTACAGACCTTGTCAAGGACACACAACCTCTTTGAATTACTGATGGTACTGACTCAATGGGGAATGGATATGTTGCACATTTTGTGTAAAAGCGTGCATGCGAGCAGGGGTGTGTGTGTGTGTGTGTGTGTGTGTGTGCATTTGTTTACCTACACATGAGTGTACTTGGATGCACACAGGCCATTGTGTAATCTGGGCTACATCACATCAGCCTGGTTAAGGACATTTATTGATGCTGAGAGTCCCTCTGTTCCCTCTCAGAGTGGGGCCACCTGGACAATACAGGATGAGCCGAGCAAACTGTGATTAGATTGTGTTATGAGCAGAGAGAGGAAAACAATGACATTTTTCTTGGGTAAAGTGACAGCTCAGCCAGTGCAAGGGGACATCTGATAAGAGAAGACAAATGTCGCTCATGGTGCCTTTTAGTTTCTCCCTAAACTTCAAGGTCACAGACACAGTGGTACATTAGTATTTTAGCTTCACTCCTCAATGCCACGCAGCATGTATACGCAATATATATATACATATATATACATATATATATATATATATATATATATATATATATACACATATATAGTAGATATCTGTAATATACTCTACACCCAAGCAGCATCTTTAAAGCTACTACAGGGAGTTTTAAACTGGTTAGAAATCATCTCAATTTATTACTGATTTCTCTATATGACCCATGTGAGCAGATGAGAGCATCTGTGAGAATATTGCCTATTTCTGTTTAGTTGTTCTTGAAGGAGAAATCTGCAATGTATTTATTGCAACACGTCATAAAATTACCACAATATGTCATCAGAGATTAAGGAAATATGCTCAGCTTAAACACTCGCTACAACGCTCCAGCCGCGATGTCCTCGTTTGAAATTTCTATTTCGGGCTGGAATAACTGTTTTTGTATGTCTGTTTAAAGTTAGAGTTCAAATTAATGCTGGGTGTTCGCCGAATGCGTTAGTGTCTGTTTATGAGTCTTAAGAAATGATTAACAATCTCATACAAGATTAGATTACATCGACAGACAATTTACAGCTGTAAACAGCTGATCAACTTACAGTGTGTGCTTGTTGTCGCTTATTATTGTCACTTTACAATGTTGTGCATGTCGTGTCCCTCCAGCAGCGTTCCTGCAGCTGAGCTGGCCTGAGTCTGGGGAGGAGTGGGTGGAAACAACTTGCTTAAACCATACATTGTATATTAAATAGGATCTCAAATGATTTAATATACAGTCCGTGGCTCTAACTTATTTGGCTGCAGTACTCATTTTTCCATGTTGCTACATGCTGCTCCTTAAATGCCAGCCACCAGGTCAGATTCTCCTTTTTTTACTTAATTTTATTGTTGAGGTTATATTTTGTGCAACCGCCACAGCTTTTGTCCACAGGGGCCTCCAAAATCAACCAAATGTGAAAGCTACTAGTAGTAGCTTTAAACATCAATTTTCTGATTCAGATATTGCTTCTTTCTTTCTTCCTGACACACACACGCAGACACATACACATGCTTGCAGACTGTTCACACCAACCCACACACTGCTGCCACCCTGCTATTCCCAGCTTGTGGTTATTCCCAGACTGAGTCAGGATGGCACCATAAGCCTGTCTGTCCGTTTCATGCCAAACCTGATGTCTCCTTGTCGCACATTTCTTCATGAAAAATCCGAGCCCTGCATACAGTAGCCATACAGTCTGGGTGCTCACACATCCCTCCCTCCTCTCTCCCTCCCTCTGTAATTACTTATAAGTCATATTGACAGCTGCAGGCACACTTAGCTAGGTCAGGGAGCCATTCAAATCCAAGTGTTCCTTACGCTTTAAATAACCTCCCTCTGCCTCCCCGTTGAGTCTTTCTTCACACCTTTATCATTCACCACCATGACAGTTTCCTGTGTCTGTGAACTGCTCCATCTGTTATCTCTGGATCTTTAGATTTGCCACTACAGTATATCTGGCAACCTTCACCTGGTGATACAGAAAATAACAAGACAGATAGATGCTGACAATGCCGCTGCAATGGCAAGGGCACAACCAAGGGTACAATTGTGAGAATGTGTGCAATAATATAACAGTATCTCAATCATTCTGCTGTACAGCTGATCAGATGCATCGAGCATGAGACTAAAATGACATTAACATTCCCAAGGCTGACTTTGGCCTCATGTACTAAAAAATGCATGCAGTGATGGTACTGTGCCAACTGCTGTATGCTATTTACCAAATGGCATATGATTAACATCACTTCATCTTGTTCTTTATTGAGAAATAATGCAAAAGGACTGCTACACCATCTGTATCAGTGAAGATTTATAAATATATACAGTTCAGATATGCTTTGTCCTCCTTAAAAACTTGCTATTGATGTGTGCACTTGATAATTATTTACCTATCCTATATGCTAAATGTGTACCTTAATCACAAAAAAAAAGAAACAATCCAGAAACAAGTCTTGCCTCAGTGCCTTCTCTACAACACATACTGTCACAATCAGAATCAGCTATTAGTGGCCAAGAATGTTGTGCACATACATGAATTTTACCTTGGTTTTCCATTGTAGATACAGAATAGAGGTTACAGTTAGGTACAAGGACAACAAAGCTAAACAAATAAAGGTGGAGAGTAGACAGGACTGTTATGTACACAGGAATAATAAGTGTTCATATATAAATATATAAAAGAAGCACCAGCAACCTACAGCAAAAAATACAAAGTCTATATGCAAGTCAAGCGTTCAAAAGTTGTAAACATTACAAGTAGTGCAAAAGATAAATACTGAATGTTATATTTTTCAGCTCTGTGGCGATGCTTATTTCAGTTGATCCGAACTCATAAAGGAGCTCTCCCTCCTCTGATTTGAAAAGAACAAAACTAAAAAACACAGCATTTGGAAATATGTGGTTTTCACTGGACAGCGACATATATTGTGCAATATATCGTACAATATGTCTTACTATGCTATGAAAAAGATATAAACCATTCAGCCTACACTGATAGGAACAGGGTCAAAAAGCAAGAACTACACACAGTGGATGCAGCACTAGTACAATAAAATATATTAGTATCACTGCAATAAATACCAGTCTTAATATCTGTGTGTGTCTTTAAGGTATTTGAGTTATTTTGTACATTTGTTTGTTGACACAACAACCACACAGTAAAGGTGGATATAAACTGTGTCAGTAAGACTTAATCCTGTTGGCAGCACTTTATGGTAAGTACCCCTATTCAACATTTAGATACTGAATAAATAAACACAGTGTAAATACAGGTTTAAATATACATTTTTCTTAATGCATTTGTCAACAACTCCTCCTGTGTGCAACCACGAGTGGAGGCTGATGTATAAACTAATAATAAATGATAATACAGTGAGTTTGGGCACCAGAATCCTGGAACTGAGAATGATCCTGTTCTGATTACATCCAGGATATGGCATTTACACGGATCATGAAAAAACAAGTTATTCATATCCCCGTATACATGATCATAACAGTGTTCAGGTTTCTGGTCGTCTTCCTCACCATCTCAGCCACTATGGGGTTCAGAAACCTGGATAATTTGCATGCGACAGGATCGCAGAGTACTCCAGTAAACCGGGATAAGGACATATCCAGGTGTCTGAAATCAGAATAAGCTGTTTACATGACCAAAACATAACCAGGCTACTCCAAAAACTCAATCATAATAAAGACACTCGTGTTCATGTAAAGACAATCAGTAAAATTTAGTTGTTATAATATATAATGTCTTTTGGGGAGAAATTTCTATAGACACTTTAAAAATGTCCCATATAATCCATTCATAAAGTGTTTATATAATTCTGAATAGGGTGACCCTCCTGTTTGTTAATGAGGTTGTGAGTTAAAGAAACAATACAAGTTGCCACCAACAGAGGGCAGTCTATCCACATTACAAACATACTCTGAACTATGAACCTTGAAACTGATATGACCACTACATCATTGCGGACAACTCAAATGCTGTGTCATAAATTAGGTTGTATAATGTGTTGATAGTCAAACATTTTACAGCCTGGACCAGCTAAGGGACACTGTATGACAAATGGCACCGTTTGACACCAGCATGATAACAGATCATCACTATTCAAGCAACATAAAGGCGAGCTGCAGGAAGGTATAGGCGCATTGATCAAAATGTCATCACAGTCAGGCTATCTGGTAGAACAAAGTGAACTTCTATTCCACTTTAGTGAATTTAGAGAGCTTTGATGCAGCCTTTTCTGGCTACTGACATCCCCTGGGCTAGCATGTTCCAGGACTCAGCAGGCTCATTACTCTTTAGACAAACAGGTTTGGACATATTGAACTTGGACCCAAAACAACCCGGCTCTACCCTGCCGCTTTCCACTCGCCCCGGCTCTGTTTGTGATTGGGAAGTGTTTGTCTCTCTCACTCTATCGCTGGGTGTCTGTTTGCCTGACACTTGTCTGGCTTGGCCTAGTTTCTCCTTGATCTCATCAGTCAATGTGAGGACCTGTGAAGGCCATCTCCCCATCTTGCTCTGTGAATCTCTGCCAGCTCCGTGCCTGTGTCAGCAGTTAGGGAGTGACTCACACCCACGCAGTCTCCGGTCTTCGCTCCGGGGCCCACTGGGCAAAGGCAGCACATCTCCCCAAACAGACAGCCTCATTTGCATGCCCATAAATCACTCACAAAACTGACACCCAGCCACACAACAAGGCATGACACGGGGCCACAAGACTCAATGTGCCAAATTGCAGTGTTATGTGATATTAGGCTCTAAGGCAAAAAAAAAACAAAAAACTATTCATATATAACCCCTTGGGTGACGATAGAGCCAATCAAGCTTGAGTAGTACTTACACACATGGCCTATGTCGGAAACCAAAGTGACTTCTAGCCCCTTCTGCTTGAATGAGTCAGAAATCAGCGAATTTCATACTAAAAGAGGCCTAAACATATGGCTGATTCAAAGGTTATTACATATTCACAGGGCAATGAAAGATTGCTGCACTTTCCAAAACTTAGTTTGACTAAAGTGCTTCAAAATTATACTTCGCGTGATTAACGATTCAGCAGCCAAGGTACAGCGGGCACACCAATAATTTGTGTTATAATGACTACTAATACGGCTCTTGTAAGGACATAGTCAAATGGGGCTCAGTGAAATATAAATAAATGAGGAGTGGTTGCTCTTGAACATATTTTTATACCAAGCGATGTCCCCAGATTCCCCTTCCACACTAATCATGTTGTTCATTTGCATGAAATACCAATGGTTTATTTATGGTTTATTTAGCTGTTTATTTGACTGGGATATTGCAGTTAACATAAAAATGTGTTGCATGTTGAATTCATGGTGGCAGCTAATCTACAATTATTATCCCTAGGTGGCCCTTTAGATAATTACACAATTTGAAATGAACGCTGATTGTAAAAGTACAGGAAAACAATATGATTCAAATTCTAATCTATATCATCTTAACAGCACAAACATCGCAACATAAAAGGAAAATAACAGCGATCAGAGTGATGCTATTATTCGTTTATGTCACAGTTAATCTACCTTAAATGGTCAGTCCAGCAAAGACGAAAAGAATTGCGAGGCACTTAAGTTTGATTTTGTTTGAAGATGTAGCTGCTGCCAGCGCTCCTGCTGTCACCCTAATCCAATGAATGTGACTGGAAACTTGTTGCTGGTGCTCAAAGGATCAAGAAATGACATTTGAAAAACTCAACAGTGATGTGTCTTTCTCTGGAGAACTGACAGACCTCCCTGTCAACAGTCACTGAGAACTGTTTCCTTGCAAAAGCAAAGCTTGGCAAAGCTGTCCATGGTGATGTCTCTTGATCATCCTGGGTAAACATGGGATTGTTTCTGAATAGACACATGCTGCAGTAGGGTGTTTTCAGATGACGTTTTTCCAGTGTTGTGGGTACCATCTATAAAATGGCTGTACCTGGACGATGAGGTTTTGTATTCATTCGTCGGAAATGAAAGTCGAGTACAGAGGGGTTTTAAACACAATTTCTGATATTCTTCAAAGTTTGTGTCTTTAAATGTCTATTTTTGGACAAAAATGCACATGAAATAAGGGTGTTATGGTGTCAAACATTAACTAGTTTGGGATAGGGTGGTGGTGGTGGGAGAATTTGGATCCATGACCTTTAATATTCCTGTTACTCAGTACCTCAGTATTGTTCAGTAATTTCTAAAACTGTACCTCTGTAGGTCTTTGTATGGAAGACATTTTGGCATGTCCCATTACCAAAAAGAGCGCTAAATAATTAAATTAAGAATGGTTGGATTACATTTAACTCTTTCAGTTTCAGGGCCCCAGTATTGTGCATGATGACTCACTGTCACACTGTTATGGTTTACTGGGAAGCTGCTAGTAGTGTTATTAGGAAGTGTTTTTACTTCTATAATTATAATAAAGCAGATGCTATTAGCATGCGGGTGTCAGTACAACAACAATACTTTATGCATTCAGACAGAAATAGGTCATGCAGCTATTTACATCCAGGCTGTACAGTCTAGCATGGCAAGCACACAGGTGTCAGGTAGCCAGCAATGCTATTTGTTCCTACGCTTGTGGCTATTTATACTCACACGGCAGACAAAAACTATGACCTTTTCCTACAAGGCAGAACATCCAGGTGACTATAGCCAAAAATACTATTTGCACCTGGAGAATAAATAGTCAATGTGTCTATTTACACCTGCGGGGCAGAGAAAAACCATGACCTTTTCCTAAACCTGACCAAGCATTTTTATTGCCTAAAACTAACCAAGCAGTTTTATTTCCTAAACCTAACCTGGTAGTTTTGTTTTCTAAACCTAACCAAACTGCAATTGAGAACTGAAAATGGAAAAAGGGGGGCAAAAAGGAAAATAAAAGTCTAAAAAAAATTCAAAACTAACTTCTAATCTTGCAAGGGACTCAAACCCCAGTCTGTGTAACCCATTCATCCACCACAACCTCCTCTCCTCAGACACTTTGTCACTCTTTATAGCTAAACAGGGAGGGTATTGTAGCTGCCATGTGACTATTTTCACCTGGGTACAAATAGACACGCAGTTTAGGTTCATTCTGACTTAAATATTTGTATGTACAGTATGTGCAGCATGACTGACATTTAATTATGTATCTCTGTGTTGTAAAATGACGATGAATAACAGAACCAGTCTATGGGAATTAAGCTGGTTATGCTCTCCACATCTGTGAGTGTGTGAGGGTCCATTCTGGTCCGTGTGATGCGAATTTTGTCACTGAAGCGTAGGCTCTGTGCAGACATCCATGCATCCCCATTTTTTGTGACTGCACAGACTCATCCTGTGGGGTCCACAGCTGTCCATGTATATGTTCCTTCAGGACTACATTAGAGCTCCTAGTGGCATCTAACAGTGAAATAACATATTTCAACCACTGACGACACATCTCCACTTCCTCCCACTGCCCAGAACTGAAACCACAATGTCCTGAATACAAGAGCTGCCATCTTGCACTGGTGACACCATTTGGAGCTAGAGTCTGCTCAGTAGTGACCAGCATTAGAGCCGTGCATTTGAGTTCCCACTGACACAACCGGCTGACTCAATCGCATTGAGCGCTCAGCTGTCAATCATGGCATGAAAACCTGTTTCAATATCATCAAATAGGCCTAACGAATGAAACTGAAACTGATCAGAAAAATGAACACTTGAACAAACATCTGCATGTTAAGAACTACTTAAAATGACAGAAACTATCTTTGAGAAAAGTTTATTTGAATTGTACGTTGACATTTTAGTTTGGCCAATGTCCCACCTATTAGCGGGATGTAAGACCTGTACTGCAGCCTGCCACCAGAAGGTGATCAAGATGATTTGGCTTCACTTTTAGGGAGCTCTTATTTAGTCCTTTTCTATATATACATTATATGATTTCAGACACAAAATTGTGGAAACATGGTCTATGTAGATTTAAAAAATTAACACATTCTAAGGCAATAAACACACAATGCATTTTATTTTGAGGCGAATATACACTAATGAAAACATGCTTATGAATATTATTTTCTATTTTTGACATATTCTGCCAATAAATCCCCATAAATCTTAACCCTTGACCTTTAACCTTGATATAATATAAGTCAAGCAAGTTATATTTCTAAACTATTTGCAAATAAAACCACAACTATCTGTATTCTTAACACCACAGAATGAGTTTGCAATTTGGGTGAACTGAGCCTTTAACTTTTCCCGAAGTTTAACAAGTTAACAAACGTGTTATTTCGTGAAACCACATATTTCACCCCATATTTCATATGATTTTTCTCCAAAACATCTTGTTTATGCTATGACTTGACAGAATTATGTAACCCTGTTTAGTCTGATGGGGGCGGGAACGTTAGATTATTGTGAATATTACTCATTTTGCCTGGAATGACCTGGAACCACCCCCGTAGACCCCTGTTGGATCCGGACCACACTTTAAGAACCACAGAGCGGGGCTGGCTGCCGCTGCCACACCGCTCCCACCGCTTCCACCGCCCGCGGAAATATTCCAGCGCGTCGGCGAACAGACACACGACACAACTTGTTTCGTTTTCCCTCTTTTCCTCTTCTTCTGCTACTTATTGTCTCCACACACATTCACACACATTTACACACACATTCATACACACACACACACACGCAGGCTCTGCCGGCGGTGAGTGTGGAGTGGGAGGGGAATAATTCCTCTCCGTGCCCGGTCGCGTCGTTTCTCCCTCCCTCCCATCTTCTTCTTCTCCTTCCCTCTCCTCCCTCCAGTACAACATCCCGGGTTTCAAACGCGATGACAGTCGAGGCGAACGCGTGAGCGGATCCCACAGGTGTGTTGCTGCCAACTAGAGACTCAACACACACACGCACACACACACCTGGAGATTACCATGTGACTCGGCACCTGGGCGTGGAGAAAGTCCCCGATATTGTAACCAGAGACTCTTTTGTTGAGGAGTTGCCCGGGTCGCCTTTCAACAGGAATTGACAAATCGCTCAAGCAAAGAAGTAGCAGCCCGTGTTTTCTACGGAATAGTGCCTTTCTGAAACCTCTCACAGGACGTGTGAGGAGAGTAAAATGTGAACTTGCTTGCGGACTTATTTGTTTTCTTTTTTTATTATTATTATTTCGCCAGGGGGGGGAATTCTTCATCTCGTAAATCTGGACTGTTCTCGTTTGTGCAACAACTCTCTTCGCTCCTTTTCCTCCAAGGTGAGTTCCAGGGTAGCTGGTGTATCCCCCCAAAAAAGTGGCGTTTGCCTGAGTGTTTAACAATAGTATCGATTTCAAATCAATGCCACATGTGTGTAGCAAGTTTTGATAGCCTTTTAACGCCCTATCGATACGGCGTGGGTGCGTAAATCGCACCAAGCCTCTAATATCGCTGCTTTTTACACCTTACTGTTTTATTTATCGCTTTTTATCGTGCCATCACATGCCTTTCCTTTATGCGCAGCACCAGATCCACACAATAACCACAAATTGCTTTAGAAAGACTGTAGCTTTCTTCCAAAGATATCCACAGTGGTGTTTTTGTGCAGGAATTATGAAACGTGTCAATTAAACGCTTGTTGGTGCAAACTTGTTCTGCTGTTAAACTCAACAGCTGTGTGTTTGCAGGGAGGAGAAGAAAAAAAAGGCAGTCCCTGTAGACATGCTCTTCCGTAAACCATGCATTTCATCTCAGGATCACAGCATCTGCCCAGTCACCTCACAAGGAGCCGTCTGTCCCCATACACAGGCAATTTCAATGAGAAATGGGCAGTGGAACTGTGCTCCTCACCTCTGGACAGTAGGCTGTACATCAACAGCTGAGAGGACAGAAGTAGTAGTGAGCATTGCCTCTTGTTTGTTATTTCTCTTTTTTCTTGTCTCTCTCTTGTGGAGAACAAGGAGACAGAAGCACTATTCATGTCCCTGTTGAATCTCCTGTGCAGTTCTGTCAGTCTGTATCTTTCAGTCCCTGGCGCGGCCCCTCTCTCTCTCTCTCAACCAGACCACTGTACTTCCTTGTTGTCTTTCTAAATCGTCCTTTTATTCGCAGCCCTCTGCCATCTTCCACCCCTACTGTACATAGGATGCTCCATCTCCTGGGGATTATTCCTATTAGATAACATTATACAAGCGGTCTCATAGTGGGAATGGATTAGTGCAGGCGGGGGGCACGTGGAGGCAGGAAAGACTGCTGCTGGTGGCGGCTGGAAGGGGGTTAGAGCAGGGGGTCAACGCTCCCAGTCTCCTGACCGAGCAGGGATGGATCTCCAATAGATGCCATCTGCTCCCTTGGACACACATAAGCAATTGAAAACCAAGCCGCTCCCTTGTCCTTTTCCCTTTTTCCGCCATCTCTTTCTCTTTCGTCTTTCTTTCTCTCTGTCCCACAGTGCTTCATTCAGGGTTTATCTCTTCCACTCTGAATAAATAGAGACACCTTATCTGCGCTGAGGAGAGTGGTGATAAATGTTTTCTCCTGCTGCCCGCAAGGGTGAAAAAGACAAGCATACCACACTTCTTCATCATAGAGGCTCATTTCAGGGCAAGTGAATAGGAGACATTTCTCATTCAGGTCGTGTTAGTGTTTCAGGAGTCTGCAAAACAATCCCAAAAGTCGGATGCTCATACCCTGTAATACAAGGGGAGCGGAGAAAATACAAACAAAGAAGGCATTTCCAAGAGTCCTTCTGTTTTTTTGTTCTCTGTTCTCTGTTTCTGTTATGTGTTGGCAATAGGCCGTTGGCGCTGGAAATGAAACTTTGTGGTTAAAATCCACTCAGTATTTTTGGATCCAGTAAAATAGCCTCTGACCAACTGAGAAATGGAGGTAGCAGCGAGCACTCAGCTGTTAAGCTCCTACATGTTTTGGGTGAGCTAAAGTTCATCCTCTCCTCTTTGGTGTTCCACAGTTTTCTCAGATAGTTCAAACCATGTCCTCTCCTGGAAGCATGCACTGCATATTCAGAGAGCGCTGCAATATTTTTTTTGAGGTCAAATGAATTTGAACTCATCCCCAGTCTCTTTTGTTTCCTTTGCATTGGATTACTGACTTCTGTCATTTTCATTTCGAAAATAAAACCATAATCCTCGTACGCAACAAGCAATCCCGTGCCTCCTGTCCTGTCTGCAGCCTACAGACAAACAGCACCAAAAAAGCTGATACATGACGAGCATAAATGCCATTGGTTCATTGAACGTGACTCATTTTAAGCTCCTCTTTTTTCTCATCTCCACCAAAACCAGGATGTAATCTAAATTGTTATCATCTTGCAGTACTTTCCCTTTAAAAGTTGACTTTTTGATACTGTTTGACCAACATTTTCCTTCTGTAGAATGGACTTTGTAAACTTATTGGTCATAAAATAGGTGTGGCGCACATGAGAAAGACCCATATGCATTACCTTGCTCCCCCAGCTTATCTAAAGTACACATAGACTTCAGGGGAGTGTGGGCAGATGCGTGAAGGGCGTGTCAGCCTGGCATTAGACTGCTGAAAAATCTGGGGAATAGAGATTTCTTTCAGATTGAAGATAGGCCTGTCTTTTCATGTCTGAGGATTATCCTATGATGAAGGGACGTCATGCTGAGGTGGATTTCTGATCTTATCTCCGCCGGGATTTACAGCTGCCACTGTTGCCCTTGGACTTCATGGCCTTGTCCTAAACTAAACTATCCCCTCAACAGTTTTCCTTTCTTTACCGCCACCCTCTTGCTCCAACGTGGCATTGTTTGCACTTCGCACACCGTTTCCTCGTCAACCTTGCCACTCAGCACCTCTTCACTCCCATGTGCTTGAGATCGGAGATAACAAAGCTGATGTATGACAGACCTACGAGGTGTGATCATGCTAATTCTCATGCTTCCTCCCCCCAGCAGCAGGCTATGAGGATGGGGCTGTGTGGCAGGAGGTAGCAGCCTGGATCTGCTTTGAATCCCCCAACACCAACCCACCATCTCATGCTGCTTTAAAGGGTAACTTCAGTATTTTGCAACCTGGAAACTATTTTCCCATGATTTTATGCCTAATGGGGACAACAGTTTTTGAAATTGGTCCAGTATTTAGGGAGAGCACTGCAGAAAGCAAAACTAATCCCTCCGGGCAACTGTGTGCTGTCAAAGTAAGTCCACTAAAAGTGCTTGTTCTTGTAACTGACAGGCTGTTATTTTAAGTGTCTGATAACATTATGGAAAAGATGATTTTATAAAAAAGTAAGTCAATGTTTGGTTTAACCACCTGTTTTATTGCTCACGCCAAACTGGCTCCCCTTGCAGAAATGTTAATTTTAACATCGTCATCTTCCTTCACACTCTACAGAAACAAAATAAAACTCCCCTTGGTTTGTCTTTCACTAACTTTGCAGCAGTGGGGAGAAACAACATGTACAGCCAGAATATTTTCACATCTACTTCATTGGATGAGTTTCATTTGAACAAGCAACCAGAGCTGGTGATAGTTGAAAAAGTGAGAAGACAAGTCAAGTTTTTGGTGAGTTTAAATTTAGTTTCTGTTGAGTTTGAATGAAGATGACAATCTTAAAGTGATTATTTCTGCAAGGGGAGTCTCGTTAGTTTGATCACAGACATTTATAATAACAATCTGAGCCTGTACGTGTAAAAACAAGCACTTTTAATGGACTTACTTTTGACCTCATTAGTCACTTTTGTCTCTATAAGTTCCTGGCAATCCAGAGTTTAATCATGTCTGCAGGCTTCCAGCCCAGGATAGTTTAGCCAAGTTAAGCTCAACAGTGTGTTACTCAGACATAGTCAGAGTAAGATAGGTTTCATTTAACCTCTAGCTCTTTCCAAAGTACCCAGCCTCCCTTTGCAGAAACACTACTTTTAACATCATTCAAACTCAACAGTAACAAAATAAAACCAAAAAAAATCTTGGTTCCGTCTGTCTACTGTTCTAACAATCATCAACTCTGGTTTGGTCGAAATAAACTCTCCATTCATGGTATTAGATGTGAAAATATCGGGAGAGGACGGAGATCAGAGAACTAGAGGGGAGAAACTGTGTAGAGCCAGAATGTTGCCACATCTGAATAAAGGTCAGACAACCAGAATTGATTGTTGGAACAGTGGAAAGACGAGCCAGTACAGTTTTGGTGAGTTTTATTTTGTTTCTATTGAGTTTTTTTTATCGAGTTTTCCATTTTATAAACAATCATTTATATTTGTTAATTCATGTACATTAAAAAAAAAGTAGACCAGACTTCATAAAACTGCTATTGACAAAAGAGGCTATGTCCGTCATCAGCCTTAACCATTCATCATAAACAGGCTTCGTCTGAGTCCTCTAATGGGGAGGAACAATCCTTGAAGCACCAGTAAATCCTGCCTGTGTCCAAATTTTTATTTGGATGCACCTGGTGGTATAAGAGACCAGTCTCCTAATAAACACAGCTGGTGAGATTCTGGCAACGGTTTATGCAACCAACCACACATTTGACTACTGGTTCAATAAAAGAGAAACAAATGAACAATCCCACAGTAAATGAAGAGAAGTACCTGCTTCCTTTCGATGCCTCCAGCGATAACTGTCCTCCAGTTCAACTGGTATGTCATATTACCTGTGTACAGTATGATCTCGTGGTGTGTAAATATCCCGAGAGTATCTCCAACTGACTATCCTGCATCAGCCACTATAGTTTTCCGTATATTTGCTTTCAGTTTTCAGGTACGTTACCATCAGTGTTTGCCGTCATCGTTTTTGATCCTGTTGAATCAGAATGAAGATGATGACGTTAAAATTAGCGTTTCTGCATGGGGAGGTAAAGCAAAATATATCTTACCCTTTAAAACAGGTCTCTCTCTGGAGCGATCCCTTCCATGATGTTGTTAGCAGTTAATAATAACTTGAGCCAGTCAGTGGCAAAAAACACTTTTAGTGGACTGACTTTTGACTTAAGGTTGTCACTTAGACATAAAATCATGGGAAAATAGGTCCCAGGTTGAAAAACACCAAAGTTACCTTTTAAAGTGAACTGTAATTCAGAGTTTAACCTGGTCTGTCAGCAGGCTTCCAAGCCGAACACTTCAGCTCCAGATTGTATGGTCAAGTTCATCTCAGCAGCTTGTACTTTACCTCTAAAACAACCTTGACAATTTCGCAACCCACACTGTCTTTCATCCCATGTCCATGGCTGACCACACCATGCACTTTACCCATCGTGGCTTCCTTTCTTTTCCTCGCTGCTGCCCACGCTCGCTGGTTTTTCCCCCGCTGCTGCCCACACTGCTTTTCTTCTGCCCTCACCTCTACCTTTAACCATTGTGACTCTTCCCTACACTCAGCACCGTGAGCATGAGTAAGAGGAGCATGATGAATATTGTAAACATGCTCACACTCCTGAAAGAGATAAATGATTCACGTGGAGAGAGGGAGCTGCCTTAATTGCTCGGTTGAGAGCGATGTGGGCAGGATGTTCTGCATGCGAATGGAGACATCCTAATATTATAAAAAAAAAAAGGGAGAGAGAGCAGAGAGGGAGACGGTTGATGCGATATGAAGTTTAGAGAGGTAGGCGGCCACTTGAAAAAAAAGCCCAGAGGAAGACATGATTTTTGCTGCTGTTCAAAAGGCGCATTGGGTGGTAATGGCTGTCAGCAGCCTTGAGGTTGCATATCTGAGGACTGTGATGGATACACAATACAGACATCTGCCTCAGTCTCCTTCCCCTCACCCGCTTCCCCATGGCAGCCGAACTGACAGGCTGACACAGACACAAAGTATCGCGGCGGCTTCTGATGCTACCTGCTCACAGGAGGCGTGTCAGCCAGCTCACCTACTCAGGCCACTGGCAAAAGTTCACACCCAGCCAGGCGTTTCAGGCTGGCACCACTGAAGCAGATATCTGAGAACTTATCAGCAATGATGAGAGTGAGAGGGTCACCTTGATTCCTATCCTGGGGAATCTTAATCAGATGCTTTCTTCTCAAGGTTTGTATTGGCAGGAGAAAAGAGCGCAGCAAGCTAATTTATTTTTTGCTTTGGTAATTGAGTCTGGCACATATTGCTATCAAAATGCTATCCATTTAAACACATCAGAGGGAAGTTGGTCGTGCCTGCTTCAATCAGCGTAATGTGACGGGCGATGTTTAGTCCGGCTCCCTTGCTTTATGATGAAAAGACGACTCGCAGATCTCTCAGGCTTTGACATATCGAAGATGAGTCGACGCTTCATTTCTGTGCAAATTGAGGGTGCCTGTGCAGGATTTGGCAGCTTGCTGATGTATCTTTCTCAGTGAGATTTGGATTTGAAATGGACTTAGGCTTACAGTAGCTAAAGGAATAATGGAAACTGTGTAGAGCCACTTATTCCACCTGTAATGCATTTTCACTGCACTTTTTGTTCCTGACTGAGACTTGCTCCACGTTGAGTGCCATTTAATCCCGACTAAGGCACCAGAGGGTGCAATTCATTTTTATCCATGTGAGTCATTTCACAGTTAATCCTCAAACTGACCAATTTACTCCTGCCAAGATCATTTTTAATTATCACCTCTGCTTTACAGCTAATATGACGTCCAGCTGGTTTATGTTAATATGCTAGTTGCTGTCAAGTATTGGCCCTCTTCCTTTTTTTCTTTTTTCTTTTTTGCATGCACACTGGGCGATTAATTATGAAGTACTAAATGTGAGCCTCAGCCAGGACTGGTGGGTGACAGATGCATGAAGGGTCAGCGCACTGGCGGCAGCTGGAGATGAAGGTCACCCCAACCTGAGAGAGCGACGAGGGAAGATAATGTGGCAAACTGAGGAAGACATAGAAGGATGATCCGTGCGAGTGCAACTTCGTAGAAGAGATGAATGATCCTCGAGGATCAAGGAAGTAACTCACTGGCAGAGAATAACTCTGAACAAGCTTATGTGCTTTAAAAAATACACATTTTCTTTATTGTGTCTCAACCAGACTTGATCCCTTTCTTGGGACAGACACTTAATTGGAAAGATACTAAAATCGAAATGTTTGCCACTGAAATTTCCACATTCCAAGCAATTGCTATTTATTTATGTTCTTCATTTATACATTTTACTTTGCTGTGAGACAACCTTTTCTGATGGGAACCACCATTATATACACGGCAAATATCGCTCTCTCAAAACCAACCAAACTCCATAGGTGAAATAAATCAAGACGTTCTAGTACCATTTTCTTCCCTTTCCAGTACCTGAATCCTGCACCATTGCATTAAAAGTTTAAGTCCGTTTTATAGAATAGATGAATAAATGCATGACTTCACTATCCTGGGAAAAAACTGTTGTACAGTGTGATGCTGGGAAGTAGCAAGGTCCCGTTTCTAGTTAATAAATTATTTTGCATCGGATCGTGTACTCGCTGATATCGATACCAGCATTTTTTAGGCAGTATTGGGGGCTGATACCAACACTGTTATCTGTGTCAGAAGAACCCTAAGTTTTTACCTCGCAGAACACGGGGGGTGCTGGTCTACCCCTGCCTCTGTTAGTTTGTTTGTGTTCTTGCATGACTTTGGCTTATATGGGACAAGAGTGAAAAAGCAGTGAAAATATTCTAAATAAAGCGTACACTGATACTTATTATTTATTTATTTATCTTTTTGTGGACTTTTTTAAGTGGCTAACATACCTTTTGTTGCTGATCCTGTCTACAGCGGTTCATTGCATAGCTTCC